>LZPO01117142.1:87889-100971 GCA_001675575.1 Neotoma lepida
GAGCCACCCCAATTAAATGTTTATAAGAGTTGCAGTGGTCATGGTGTCTCTTCACAGCAATAGAAACCCTAACTTAGACAATCACTATTGATTTCAGAAGGTCTTAGCAATTGTTTGAGGCAAACAGCTGGTTGCAATTTGTAGAAATGAGTCACAGGTGACCCTCACCCTATATGGCCACTCTTTTCTACTCTCTGTAGGTTGTCTGAGATGACCATACACACACAGAAAGGGAAAATACAGGTCAGAGGTTAGCCCTTCTCCATGGGATCACTTACGGGTCTCAATCTGCTATGTCTAGCTAGAACCAGGTTCAGCCCATTCCCACCCTTGCCATGAGGGCAGTGATGGAGACAAGACATGGGAGGTCCCATTGCCAGCCCTGCATGCTCTAGCTGTAGCCAGTTAACACCCAGAACCCACTGGCTACTCCATGTCCATGGCCAGGTTTTTCATTAGATTTCTCCTACAATGTAATTTGTTTCTGAGACAAGGTCTCATGAAGCCCAGGCCGGCCTTGAATTCCTGACCTCCAGCCTTCACCTCGTGAGTTCTGGGAGTAAGGCATGCAGCATTACTACTGGACTAATTAATGAGGTGCTAGGGTTCCAAGCCAGGATTTCCTGCATGTATGCATACACTCTACTGACTGAGCTACATCCCCAGCCCTTCATCACAACTTAGTAGTGTCTGGACTTTATGTCCTTAGCACCTAATTAGATTAGTGAATTAGTAAAAACTGTGCTNGGAGGTCACAGAAAGTCAGTGACACTCTTTCATTCCTAGAAGGCAGGGTGATGGACACATGGAAGAGGTGAGGGACTTGGTGTCCACAAGGGATGCNGGTTCTCTGTTGTATTCCAAAGGCTTGTTAGTCACCTACCATGGACCCTCATCTGTGCTGCACAGTAAGGAGAGTGACAGGTAAGGAGCCAGGGCTGGTCACCTGCTTCCTTGTCTACCCCTTGCCACATGGTAGGTTTTCCAGGACTGACTTCGTTTCTCCTNCCTGCTCAGTACTGGCTGCTTAGACATCCTGTGCTGGGCTCCCAGCAGCTGGAGCAGTTTTGTTGACTTTGCTGTTTTTAACCCTTATGCTCTCTTCACCTTTTGAACTCAGCACCTCTAACCTTTGTGGCTGCCTTCCCCAGGGGCCCAGCCCTGGAGCTGAACTCCTGTCCCTACTTAGCTCTGCTCTGACCTCTGACCCGACTTGTTCTTGTCTCCCCATCCTGGACTCAATGGAAGCTGGTGCTTTTTAAGACCAAACATGATGTTCAGATGGTGTGTTTAGATAGAGGCTGGAATGTTTCCACTGCCTTTGCATAGATTGGCTTCTGCCAATGATAAAACAAACAAACAAACAAACAAACAACAACAACAACAAAAAAAACAGTAGTAACTACAGTCGCCTGGTCTGGGGAGACAAAGGATGAGGAATAAGGTTCGCTTTTTTTTTTTTAA
This sequence comes from Neotoma lepida, assembly GCA_001675575.1. Classification (NCBI taxonomy): domain Eukaryota; kingdom Metazoa; phylum Chordata; class Mammalia; order Rodentia; family Cricetidae; genus Neotoma; species Neotoma lepida. Next base: position 89,354 of record LZPO01117142.1, read on the forward strand.
TGTTTGAAGAATGACACTTGGATGGGAGCTGCTGGCTACTCTTATGTGGGTGCCTCTATGTCCTTCATTACATCTGCCCTCCTGTCTCTGTCTCTTGTATATGTTCCCCCTACTGGAATACACACCTCAGCTCTGGGCACGTTTGCAGGGTGTTGTTTGAAATGGAGGTAGCTCAGAGTGCAGTCTAACCCTCCGTGTGGGAGTGCCTTGGCTGGATCAGATCTGCATTTCAGACCCCAGTGGAGTGGCTTGGTGCCAGGCCCTCCCCCAGGGCTGTGTCTCCTGGTGTTTTGAATGGTGAGCTTTAGACTTCTAGCCTCAGGACTTGGCCTTTCATAATGTTGAGTGTTTGCATAGCTTAACTTATCTACATTCTTGTTGACCTTTAATCAATAAAAGATGGTCTTGGCTTAACTGTGGAGCAGAATCTGTTTTATGAGACTATTTTCTTCACAGGTCTCTGGGGCAGGGAGATGCTGTTCCAGCTTTAAATGGTTAAGAGCTGCTTTTAACCTCTCTCGGCAGGTGTATTCTTGGGGTGTGGTGGAAGGAGGGAGGAACGACTGGAAAACATGTTATACCTTGATTGAATACCCAAGGTTAGCTTTTTATTTTTTATTTTTAGCACATAAAATGGTGTGTGTGTAGATGGGAAATAGTTAAGGCTAGCAAACATATTTTCTATGGAAGTATAATGNAATTTGACATTATTTCTCTTGGACATCTTAAAGAAGGATAAAGGTGATTTTGAGTGGGCAACACACTGACTAGGACCCTCTCAGACTTTTAGATCATAACACTTATTAAACAAACACTTACTGAATGCCTTATCTTACTTGAAATCTGCAGGCTTCTATTTGGTCTACCTTTCTAACATCAATATTGACAACTAATAGATAACAGTAGAGGAAGTATTTGACCTCTGATCAGACTTGGCCTCGAAGCTCTGATACCTCCATGTTGTAGAGAGACAAGAGCTGTTCAAATGATTCTTCCAGTGGATTTTTTTTTTCTGTTTCCAACAGAAATAGTTCTCCTAAGGATGAGGCATTAACAGCAGCAGACCTGTGTGAATCCCTATGTCCAACTTCTTGTCACTTTACTAGGCTGTCTGCAAAGCCCCAGCATCCATTGCTGCTTTATGGAAAGTTCTAGAAAATGTGATTTTCTAGCTCCCAGGTCTCTCTGCCTGAGGATTGTGAATTAATGTACTTTTAAGTGAATTACAATTGAACAGTCTCTCTCTCTCTCTCTCCCTCTCTCTCTCTCTTTCTCTCTCTCTCTTTGATTTTGAGACAAGGTCTTGCTATGTAACCCTGGCTGTCGCTGAGTTTGACCTCCTCCTTCCTTAACCTCCTAGGTGCCAGGATTACAGGCACGAAACACCATGTGTGGATTTTTTTTTAAAAAGCACCTACTATGTGTAAGGCAATTTTATGCTCATTAGTCACCTTTCCCTCTCATACTACAGTAGGAACAATGAAGCAAGAATACTCAGCCTTATTTTATAGTTGAGGGAATGGAGGTGGGGATACTTGCTATGATTCGGGAGACTCAGTACTGTAAGCAAAGGCTTTGAGAATGACAGGCACTTGGAGGTCCATTAGATCACCAAGCTAAACTATCTTAGTCTACAAGTCAGGACACTAAATACAGTCTAGGGTAATGAGATAGCCTATTCAACATCACACAGAAGGTGGGGACAGAAAGGGAGCAAGGCTGAGGCTGCTCTGTGTTGTGAGTGTTTCCTGATTCTCTATACTGTGAATGTTTCCTGATTAAAACCCCTGGACTGAATAATTATTTGCTGTGAGGGCTGACCAGTGCACTGTAGGATGCAGCATTCCTAATTGCTACTTTCCAAGAGTCAATAACTTCCCTTGCCCCAAGTTGTGATACTACAAAAAACCATCAGACATTGCCCTCATCCCATGGGAAGACAAGCCACATCCCTATGGTCCACTGACAAACATGCACCTAGAGCATAGCTCTTCCTTTGAAATCTGGGAGAAAATGGCCTTGGACGTTAAGTGGACAATGACTTTCTTCTCCACTCCACTTTGAGCACNGTAGGAGAGCTATGCTGGGAGCTATGATCTCAGCCCAGGGAGAGCAGGTCTCAGAGATGGGCAGGGGAGGAGCCAGAGTTCAGGCAGCAGAAAGCCAGACCTCTCAAGGACACACATCATTATTCTNATTTCACAGATGAGACATAAAATTTTGGAGGGATGAAATCACNGTGGGTCATGTCTGACTTCTCTTCCACACACTGGTGGTGTCCCTGTAGAGGACTCATTCTCACTGCCTCTCAATTTGCACTCANGCCTGTGAGGAATAGTGTCAGAGAGCTTCTGTTATATACTCTATTAATTACAAGAGGATTCTAAGCATCCACAGTTATGTTCTGGAAAGTTCCATCTGGCCCTATGGTGGCTCTTATTTCTATGGGCCCTAGAGACACTCACTTTCCCCTTAGGAATCTTTACCCTCATGTTGAGAAGGTCATATTTTTATCCTCACACTTCTCTGAACTACATCAGGAGAGAGCAGCCTTCCCATCAATACCCCAGTCTTCCCATACCCCAATCTTGAGAAATAAACAAAGGAAATAAAGGTATTTGCAGGTCATATTTATTTATTTTTATTTATGTGTATGTATCCTTGTGTTTATGCCACATGTGTAGGGTACCAGCAGAGTCCAGAAGAGGCTGTTGGATCCCCTGGAGTGGGACTCANGGGTGGTTGGGAGCTGCCTGTTATGGGTCCTGGGAATCAAACTTGAGTCATCTGCAAGAACAGTACACACTCTTAATCTCTGAGTCATCTCTCCAGCCCTAAGTCATATTTATTTTAATTTAAAAAGAGACAGCAGTGTTACTGTATCCCAAATAGGAACACACAGATTTTTATAACACAGATTAACTTATTTTATTGACAGAAAGGATGCGAATAAAAATGATCTTTAACCACTGAGATGCTAATGACAGGATACTTTTGACAAACAGAAGCATGGAAGCAAGTTTCTGACCCCTCATCCTAAAGCCCATCATGAGCAAAATGAGATGGACCTCAAGTGAAGCATCACTGGGCATGGGTGTGGTCTCAGCACTCTCCTAGGGTCTGATNCTGTGTTTTCCATGTGTACTNGGAGAGTGCCCCCTGGTGGTACTAACCTCAAGTTCGACCAAAATAAAATAATGTTTTGTGGCTCCCCAGAGAAGGGGTGAAGAGGCTTATTAAGGGAGTATTTAGAAACTGGGGCTGCTAATGCAGGCCTGTAATTTGAGCTACTNAAATTACAGAGGGGCTAAGACAGAAAGATCCCAAGTTCAAGGCCAGCCTGGGAACTCAGTGAGATATGTCTCAAGATAAAGAAAGTATAAAGAGGCTGGGGATGTAGGAGTGCTTGCCTAGCATGTGTGAGACCCTAGGTTTAAGCCCCAGACCTTGGAGGGGGAGTACCCNGAGACTCTCATCTTTGGAACTTTCTAAGTAGCTATGGTGAATCTTTGGGCATTTAGTCAAAAAGGTTGGGTTTTGGAGTCAGGTGTGGCTTGAAATCTCCGTGTCCAGGCTATGTGCACCTTGGCATGTTTCTAGTTTCCCCAGGCTCACTTTCTGTGCAACTAAAGTGAAATACCTTCACTTCAGATTTGTTTTAGGAGTAGAGGAAGGAAATGGGGGCTGGAGGAATGGTCCAAGATTGAAAGGTAGAATCTGACCATGAGAGTTCATGNACTACATTGGAGTCTCACCTTGACCTTCATAGCAACAAGGAGTCAGTGGAAGCCATTAGGAAAAGGTGACACAAGGATTTGATTGTTGGAAAGATAACCGTTGGCAGCACTGACATTGAGGTGGAGGGACTTGAGGCTTTGATCACAACAATGGAGCTTGGAAAGGCCATAAAGTTATCTTGGAAGCAGAATTGATGGATTGTGGGACATACTGGGAGGGGAGAAGATGCAATTGAAAAGAATTGAAAAGACAACATGTTCTGGGTGGTGGTGGCACATGCCTTTGATCCAAGCACTCAGGAGGCAGAGGCAGGCAGATCTGTGAGTTCAAGGCCAGCTTGGTCTACAGAGTGAGTTCTAGGACAGCCAGGACTACACAGAGAAACCCTGTCTCACAAAACCAACCAACCAAACCAACAAAAAACAATGTGCATGGAGGTAGCTGCTCATAACCCCCACTCGATGCACACCACAATTTCATGTGCTAGATGTCATCATTATTATCACCTTCTATATAAGGAAACTGATGTTCAGAGGGGTTAAGCCACAGACACATAACCAAGATAGTAGGATGTATTATCTAATTCTAGCCATAGCTCTAGGATCAATCTAAGTCCCACAATTCAGTGTGCAGTAAGTGCCAGAGGGAGAGACAGTCTGGGTCCAGTGTTAGATATGTACTGGGCCTCCAGGTTGTGCAATCTCCCAGTTGCTAGGAGTCTCTGATAATTAGAGTCTCCAGGTTGCTAGGTAACCTGAGTTGCTAAGAGTTCCAGTTTATTCTAGGTCTTGGGCTGGTAGAAGCCCCAGGTTATTCAGATTTTCAACTTATGAACAGCTTCATGTGTCTTGAAGGCCCCCAGTTGCTAGTGACATGAGCTTTTAGGGGCCTGAGGCTCTTCAGCTCCCAGGAACCTGAAGTTATTGAGTTAGTAGTCAGCCTTTTGGTTGCTAGAGAGGCTCCGAATTTGAGGACAGCTTCTGAAGGTGTCAGTTTGCTCAAGGCCTCACTCTTCAGCACCCCAAGCTGTTCAGGGGTTCTGAGTTACTAAGGGCACACACTCAGATATGCAAGTCTCCCAAGTACTGAGTGGTGGGTCAGCCAGTCTGCTTTCTTCTACTCACTCAACCATGTTCTAGCTAGCCAGACAGCGGAAGTGGTGCCGCATGCTTTTCTCACGGTGTTTTCAAATTTTATTTTGTTGTAGTTGATCTTGTTCAGTTCCCATAACAGTATGGACCCTGCTTGATGGATCCTGATTTGTCCTGATTCACAGGACTCTAAGGAATCACTGANGTTATGGTACCAAGCTCTTTGGAGCACGAACTTGGTTCAAAAGCAACCAGGTGTTCAAACAACATGAATTCTGTTTCTGCNGTCATTATTTGCCTTCCAGCTAGTCAACTGTTAAGATTATGAGCTGTGGACAGTGCCAGAGTTGACAGGCCCTTAGAACAGCTGAATTAGCCTGTGTTTTCCTTTTATAAGAAACCTTTTCTTTTCCAATAGTTATTGACACAGGGAATGGCAACAATATCGGAGATGCCATGTTTTCTTCACTCAGTTTCCCACAAGGGNAAATAATACATGGCCACACTGGAATAGCAAAATCAGGACCTGCGTCTTTAAACGCAATCACTTAGCCTCTTTTCTGTGCTTTCGGTGTGCTTCATCCATTAAAGCCAAGGAAACACATCATCCTTGCTCTTGAATGGTGCACAGACAGCTGGTACACCACCAATTATAGTGCGAGGTAGTAGCTTTTGAGTAGGGATACGCTGAAGTAGAGACACAAGGAACTAGATTAGGGGATTGAGGAGAGAGAGCAGTGGATTAACCCTCTCTGCAAACTTTGTAACACTGGGTTGGTTGTNACTGAAGGGAAATGATTTGGTACTTAGTGAGGAAAGATCACTTTGGGGGAGAAGGGAGTAATTTAGACTTCCAGAGCTCAGCTGATGAGGTGGGCATGGGGCTGGGGTAGGAGGAGAGATAGACTATCTAAGACCACCTGGGCTGGGTCAGCAGCCCTGTGATGAGTGATGAGATCTATGGAAAGGCTGAAAATGGGGGGCNGGGCTCAGTTGATAGTGTTTGCTCAGCATAGATGATGCCTGACTTGGATCCCCAACACCATATAAACTAGGCATGGTGGTGCATGCCTGTAATCCCACCACTTGTGGGNTGGGGGTAGGAGGATCAGAAGTTCCACATCATTTTGGGCTGCCTAGACAGTTCATAGATTATCTGAGCTATGTGAGGTCCTGTCTGAAAAAGAAAACAAAACAAAAAACAGAAGAAAGAGGAATATGATGTATTCAGCCATGTCATTTAGGAAGAGCCCTCTGATGTAGAGACTAATGGTCCAGATATAATGTCATAATATACCAGAGTGTTGGGAGCAGATGTAGTGAACCATCTTTGACCGTGTGTGTGTGTGTGTGTGTGTGTGTGTGTGTGTGTTAGTTGTCACCTTCTCAGAGGAAAGAATTCAATCCAGAGACACAGACACAGTTTAGACAGAAGTTCATTTAGCAGAGCAAAGCATGTACTCCAGTGACAGGCTGGAAGGCGCTGTCTTGGAGAGGAGGAAAACAGCCAAGTTGGACTTTGTATTATGGAATTTCAAGAAGTTGTTATGACTGTTCACGAAGTGGGTACCTTATTCACAGGGCAATGTCATCCCTTTTTCCTCCCAAGTCATGGTGGGCCAGATCTCCTTTGAAAAAGAATATTTCTTCTCATGATGCTCTGGAGAAGCCCACGGGGGATGTCAAAACCACAGTGTATTTGATAATGAAGTCAGGGTCTTCTGTGGACACAGGGTGAGAAATTCCCCTGGCACCTTATGATATAGTGGGAACAACCTGTCTTCAACTTCAAAGGGTATTTAACCACAAAGGCCATCTTGACCATTAGGAGACACAGCTACCAAGACACACACAGTTTTCCTTGGTTGCATCGTGCCTAACTCCTCCTTACCTACTCAGCATCACTGGGAGGAGCTGAGCTCAGGGTGGGAATGGGGAGCTGGAAGAGGATGGACGAGCTCTTCCCCAAGATTACCAGTTTCCCCTTTTCTTTTGTCTCGGTCAGTTTCCTCAAAAGAAAATCCCCACAATGCAAGTCCCAGGCGAGGATGAGGAGAGCAATGCTCTCTTTATCTGAGATCTTACGCTTTTGCTACACCAGTGAGGGCCAATGCAGCATTAACTCAGCTGAGGGCCCTGAGTGGTCAGAGTGAGCTTGTGCTGTCACTTTGCAAACCTTCAGGCCCCTCCCAGAGTCTTTTCTGACAAGGGAAGTTCTTCAGAATATGGTTTCGTTGCAGCCTCCCCACACCTGTGCCTAAATACAATCATGAGAAGCTGTTTTTTTTGCTGAGTGTAGTGCCAGGTACTGTGTANGACACTTTGTTTATTGCCTAATGATCTATCAATGATCTTCCATGGGTGGTTCTTTTCATTTCACAGTGGAGACACTGAAGCCCAGCAAGGACAGCTAACTTACCAAGGCCATAGAACTGTTTGTGAAACCAGTACTCCAGCCTAGGTCTAGCTGCTTCCAGCCTGATGCCTTGTGTTGTAGGAGTCATGAATCACNGGGGTGAGGGAAGAGAGCAGTCTGAAGTAGAATTAAGGTGGGTGGATGGACTCCACAACTGTTAAATATTCTACCAACTTCAGGTGAGTGTATCAGTCAGGGATCTCCAGGAAACTAGTACCAATAAGAGGTATCTGTCTGTCTGCCTATCTATCTATCTATCTATCTATCTATCTATCTATCTATCTATCTACCTATCATCTATCTATCTATCTATCTATCTATCTATCATCTATCTATCTATCTATGTATCTGTCATCTATATAATATATATATACACCTATCATCTGTAGAGTCTATCATCTATCTATCATCTCTTTACCCACCTATCATCTATATATATACACCTATCATCTGTAGAGTCTAGGATTTATCTATTATCTATCTATCTATCTATCTATCTATCTATCTATCTATCTATCTATCTATCATCTATCTATTATCTATCTAATATCCATTTATTTACTATATATATGCATATATCATCTATAGATGCTATCATCTATCTATGTTCATCTATTTTCTATTTATCTATTATCTAACTTCTATTCTCTCATCTATCTATCTATCTATCTATCATCTATCTATCTATCTATCTATCTATTATCTACCTATTTATCCATCCATCTATTTAATCTGTCTATCTATAGAGGGGGACGATTAATATGGCAATGGAACCAGCTCATTCACTCATGGAGACAAGTCTCATGATGTACAGACTAAGTTCTTAAGCAGGAGACCCAGGAAAGCGGATGGCTTAGTTCTACTTTGAGTCTGAAGTCCTGAGGATCCAGGGAGTCTGGATGTACAGCTTCCTTCTGAAGACTGGCAATAGGGACCCAATAGGGTCAGATACTCAGTCTGAATCCAAAAGGAGGAAGAAGAGCCTATGTGTAAGTTTGGAAGGCAGAAAGGAAGCATTCTCTCTTACTTGGGGACAGGTAGGTTGAGAGGCCCANGAGGTGTTGGGTTCTGATGGAACTGAAGGAGGGAGGCGGCAGCAACAGCAACTGCAACAACAGGGTAGACTCACTCCCCAGCAGGACATGAAGGCAGGCAAGACGGAAGTGATGCTTGGACCTCCTTGTGNCTGGGCTGCCATGAGAAGGTGCCACCCACTCTGGGGAAGGGTTTTTCCCCTTTCTGTCCTGGAAGTGTCCTGAAAACAGATTCACTCAGAGGCATGTTTCTTAGCTAATTCCAGATGGAACAAATTGACAATCAGCTTGTTCATCACAAAACATGTCTCGTCCAGGAGCAAGACAGGAGTTCTGCACCTCATAGTGAGAGGAGGAGATTTAGCTGGTAAGCAACAGCAGTAGGTCGCAGACAGGCCTTGACATACAATACAATACCATACAAGGCATGCGTGGAACACTGTAGAAACTGTGGTAGCAACAGTGGTTCTCAGCCCAGGGGGCACTTTCAAATGACCCAAGAGCATCAACAACTGGTGGCTTGGGCCCCATCCACAGAGACTTGGATGCCACTGGCCCTGCAGATGGGGTCTAGGAATCAGTATCGTGTATAAATCCAGGACAGAAGATATGGTGAGAAAATTATGAACTTGGAGTCAAGGCTGTGGGCTTGCGTTGCTGAACCAGGAAAGAAGGGCAAACAGCTGAATAGAGAAATAAAGAGCCACTGAGCNTATAGTCAGGCCCAGTTTGCCCTCATAACTATCCCGTTTGAGCTCTTGTGGCTTCCCACCCCCATCTAAAAGTGAAAGTCAATAGGGACATAACAAAACATATCATAAAATAAAATAAGTTGAAAGAAGACTCAATAAAAGGAAGCGGTGGAATAGTAAAAGCAGACAGCCGATGCAGTAAAATCGAGAAAAAAAACCAAACCCAAACAGAACTCAGGCAGACAGAATCACCACCAAGGGCCAGGCAATAAAATGACAGCTGAGATGTACTGATGCAGGCTGGTGGGCGTCTTCATATTTTGCCCCACCCTGGCAGGGAGGGAAGATGATTATTTATGTTCTATGGAGGAGGGAAATAAGGTCTGGGGAGATGACGTATGTGGCTGTAGGTGACAGTGCTGTCAGAACAGGGTCACGTCTCCACTTTGCTGATGAGGAAACAGAGGTCAGCTTACCAAGACTAGCCAGCTGGTCAGGGGAAGAGCAGGACATTGAACTGTAGGTTCAGTGCTTTCATAGGTTTCATTGCTCTAGGTTTTTAAGGTATTTTTCAGTGTGTGTGTGTGTGTGTGTGTGTGTGTGTGTGTACATGTGTGCTCACACATGTGCCATAGCACACATGTGGAGGTCAAAGGACAACCTCAGGGGTTTACTTTGAGTGAAGGTCTCGTTGTTGCTTTTTCACCACCCACAACACACTAGCTGGCCTTGGAGCATCTGGGAATTCTCTACTCCCACCTCTCACCAACCCGTAGGAGTGCTGGGGTTATAGATCCCTGTGCCACGTGCCTGGTTTTTATGTGAGTGCTGGGGATTTGAACTCAGATCCTCATGACTGTGGAAAAGCATTTTAAACCACTGAACCATCTCCCCAGTCCTAGGTTTTATGGTTTTTGAACTTAAGTTCTGAGCTCTTTCTGCTGAATAAATGTTCAAGCCTGGATGCCTGGTGGAATCATCTGGTGAGCANGTACAAAATACTTGTCCAGTTAGACATTTCTGTGAAGAATCAACAGGTATCTGAAGAAATGCTCGTTGTCACTAGTTATCAAGGAAGTGTGATGTAAAATCATACTGGAACCTCAGACATGTCAGGTTTGTTGTACAAGCAACAAAAAAGTGTTGATGATGTGGGGAAATGAGAACACACAGTGGCATGCCTGGAGCTATGTTAATGGAGATAAGCNAGTCCACATACAGGAGGTACCTAGAGGAATCAACTTCATAGAGTCCAAGAGTGGAACAGTGGGCACCAGGGCCAGAGGAGGAGCAAGGTGGGAGTTGCCAGTTAATGGGCACTAAGATTCAGTCAAGCAAGANGAACAGTTCTAGCAGTTGACTGTGCTAGTTTGTCCTGTACAGCCATGCTGATAATTTATTGTGTGCTTAAAATTTAAGGGGACAGATTTCCTGTTTTAAGTATTCTCATAGCCTTTTTGAAAACCTGACTTATGGACTGAGCAGGTTGTATTTATATATTTAGGAATATGATATAAACGACTCACTAAAAAGCCATGAATTTGAGAGAGGGCAAGAGGGGGCACATGGGAGGGCTTGGAAGGAGGAAAGGTAAGGAGGAAATGATGCAACTATATTTCAATTTCAAAAAATTTAAAAATTNTTTAAAAACTAAGTAAACTTAACTTGTCATTACAACTTAGCTACTGCGTTTGAGACATTTGAGACATTTGTCTATGTATCTATGCATCTAACTGTCATCTATCATAGTTAAAAAACCACTGGTGGGGCTGGGGAGATGGCTCAATGGATAGGAGCACTGGCTGCTCTTCCCAGAGGACCGGGGTTCCATTCCAGCACCCACATGGCACCTCACAGCCACCTGTAACTCCAGTCCAGAAGACCCAACACCTTCTTCTGGTCTTTGTGAACACTCTCACATGTGGTGTACAAACATACATGGAGGCAAAACACCCACACACATAAAATTAAAAAAAAAAAAGAAACACGGGTGCTAACGATGGGACAAGTTCAGTGCTAACACACTTGGTCTGGGCTGGGCCAGGAAGATGAGGTAAACTTAGTGCATGTAGACACACTTGGGACTTCGCTGTGCTCTGCATGGTGATTGCTACTGTCTGCTGAGCTACCAATCCTGAGTCCTAAGCCCTTTATAAACACTTATTAAGCTTTCCTAATCCCGTGCTAGGTAGGGATTATCACCTCCATTTGGGATTGAGGGAAGAGAGGGCTTAAGCTCTTTTCTCTGCAGGCTCATCTGGTGGTATTGTTACCTGTGTGGGAGCTCAGGCCTGCAGTCCCGTGTGACAGAAGCAGTGTTTGTTGCTGTCCTGCAGGCAGGTGCTCCCATGGGTGTCACAAGCTGTTTGGTTTCACTTCTCTACTCCTCAGGCTTTAGGGACAATAGTGTAACTTTGTACACTGAGCAGTTGTCATTGAGATAGAGGAGGGAGATGATTTGGGGAGGAACATTAAGGAAGAGTATTTTTTGAAGGAAGTTCAGTGGTGGGATGGATGGGCTGCCTGGAGGCAGTGGGGGCTCACACAGGCGTATCTGGGAAGCCATGTCTGTTGGGAGGGCAGAATTGACTCTTGAAGTACTGTGTGTGTGTGTGTGTGTGTGTGTGTGTGTGTGTGTGTGTGTGTG
>LZPO01117142.1:116163-126518 GCA_001675575.1 Neotoma lepida
TATTAGGTTTGTTTTAAGTTAGGTATAATTTTGAAAAGAAACCACGAAAGTTGGAATTATTTTAAAGACAAATGGCCCACAATGGTGGTAAGTTGGGCAAATTAATATGGCACAGAGAAGATCTTCAAGGAGTACAGACATCTAAATTCCACCTCCCAGCACCACTCACAGGCATTCATTCTCAGGGCGTGGAATTTTCTTTGAACAATCACACAAGCTTCACATCTATGTTGGCTAGTTTTATGTCAATTCAACATAAGCTAGAGTTATCAGAGAAGAGAGAACCACAATTGAGAAAATGCATCCATAAAATTGGTCTCTAGGCAAGTCTGTGAGGGTATTGTCTCAATTAATGATTGATGGGGGAAGGCCCACAGGGGGTAGTGCCATCCTTGGGCTGGGTCCTGGGTTCTGTAAGAAAGTAGGCTGAACAAGCCATGAAGGGCAAGCCAGTAAGCAGTATTCCTCCATAGCCTCTGCATTAGTTCCTACTTCTAGGGTCCTGACTTGACTTCATTTATGATGGACTGTGATTGGGACATGTAAGATGAAATAACCCTTTTCTACCCAAGTTGCTTTGGGTCATGATATCTTATCACATAAATTGAAACCCTAACAAGACAGCATCCCTGCTAAAAAAGCAAATGAAATCCAACAGCAATGACATGACTGANGGTTCAGTGGCCATCCAAGAACATCACACACACATTTCCCCCCTTCTCTAGCAACCAGGACATGAGCACATCTGTAAAGCAGGGGTTGTGGTTGCTGTTCATGTATTCAGGTCTCTCCAGCCCTCAGAATCTCCACATGCATANAATAATTTTATGAAGCCCGCTTCCTGAGTTTTCCTGTGTGTATTCATTTTCCGCTCACTCANTCACTTTGCCATCTGTGCGAACGTGCTCCATTCACAAGCTGCAGCAGGTGTCAAAGGTTTAAAAAACTTGAGGAAAAAAATTGAAATTGATCAAATCCTATCTTTTGTTTTCCCTTCTGCAAATTGAACAAACGACAGTCATTATGCCATTTGGGGAGAAGAAACATCAATCTCTCTTTGTGTGCTGGTGTGGGCTCTTTTGCAAATTAGTCAGCACCTTCTAGACCANGGCCAGCATCTGTGGAACAATGGNGGGTCATAGATGGGCTCTGGGGCTTCAGAACCCTTCTATGATTATATGTAAAATNTTATGCCTGTCCTCATGGTCATAAGTATCTTTCCTGGGGGGAGAATTCATAGCTTTCACTTTATTCTAAAATGAGTCGGTGATCCAAACAAGATTAAGAATCAATATGTTACAAGAAGCAAAAAGAAATGAAAAAAAAAAATGGAAAAAGTGTCTTATGTACCTGCGTGCGTGTGTGTGTGTGTACAAGCACTTGTGTATGTTCACTTCTCCCTTTCATGTCTCTGCTTGGGAATCCCCTGACTTGTGTCCAGTCTCCTAAACTCTCCTATTCTAACCTCCTGGACCTGGCTTATACCTCCTTTCACACTGCTTCAGCTNGAACCCAGGTCCATCTGGATATTTGCCAGTGTTTCTATCCAGACTATAAACTCCATGAGGGCAAATGCCTGGTACACAACAGTCGAGGTGAATGAATGGTGGTCCTGTGTTCCTCATGCTCTGGCTAGTGCCTCTTGTTTATTTTCCTGATCCTCCTTCACCTCTGCAGGGAGCTTGCTCCATGCAGTATGGAGACTGCCCCCACCGTATGTGAATCAGGACTGGCTGAACTCTCCTGCACGAGGAAGTCTTCGGCCTCTCTGAACCCCCTTTCTCCTCTTTAACTGGGGAATTCAGTCACTGTGGCCGATGGAGCCTCCTGGCAGCATATTCCGGGAATGGAAGTCACCAAGTCTGTAAGGACGTGATCATCAGGCTTCTCCTTGGACCTCTCTGCTCAGGTGTGCTGAGCCGAGCTTCCTGGAAGGAGCATATCACCTGGCAAGCTCACCCCTGTGGGTGGTAGGGTCCCATTGCCACCTCTACTAGGAGCTGGACCCTCGGGGGCCTCTAGTCTCTCACCAGTGCTTGCCGCTCTGGAAGCTGCTCTCTAGGCATGTTCATGGTTAAAACATTCACAAAAATAGCTTCAAGCTGGAGAGAGGAAAATAAAATAACTCTGGTGTCTTTGCCAAAAACAACAAAGCAACAGCCTGTGCGTAGCCAGCTCAGTCCCTGGCACAGCTTGGATGCTCACAGAAGGACTCATTCCTTTTGCTCCACTGACTGTAGCTGCCTCCTGGACTCTATCTGTGAGGCCTCAGGCCACCCATCAATCAATTTATCTCAGTCTCCAAGGTATCTAGCCTTGAGGTATGGCCATGTGACTGTTCTCAACTCCAAGTCTTTGTGTCATTTACAGTGATTCCTTAGACTGTGACACATGCCTGAATGTCCTCTGCACACCTGATCCTTCCTGATCATCACTCAGAAAACATCTGTATAGACATTTCTTAGGACACTTGTTTGAAATGACAGCAATAAAAATACCCCACCACTCACTGGAATTTAAAAGACTATCTTTTGTTAATGATTAATTGATACCTGGATATTGGTTTGTTCTTTTGAATTTCATATATATGTATATGCATATACATATATATATGTGTGGATGTATATAAACATTTAAACAGGTTAAGTACATAGACTTACCCTAAACTGAAAAAAGCCAAAACACCCAAATCAGAAGGTATACATAGATGTGTGAGGCCCAAAGCAATACAGATGTGTCTGAATAATCTTTGCCCCATTACAAAATGATCCCTCTCCCTTATTTATNTTTTTCTTGGAAGGAAGCTAGAAATCTACTGAAGCAGTTCAAATAGCATCTCCAGTTATCAATTTTTAAAAATGTATGAAGTTATTAAATTGGAAGAAGGCAGAGGCATCAGACAGGCTCCTAGCTTTCCAAATAGACATTTCACTCTGTTCCTGTCACTGATGGGAGCAAGCCTGAGTCCAGCCTTCAGATCCCTGTCCGTCCACATTTGATAGTCCAGCCACCAGTGGGACACTTCCCAGCTGGGTGAAGTGAGGGGTGAATTTGTCTCAGGAGAGACTTCCATGGCCTGGTGAAGTCTGAAAGAAAAAATCATGTTTGGCTCTTTTTGCTCTAAGTGAGTCATTGTGGTAGGTCTACAGAGCCTGGTTGCTGAGGAGGACATCTTGAGCACAGCCACTCTTTCAGTGGCTGATCCAAGTCAGTCTCTCCACACCCCAGTTAGGTCTATTCATTTGGAAAATGAGGGCATTAGGCCATGTGGTCCAATAGGCAGAATAATGGCCCATGAAGATGTTTACAGACTGGTCCCCGGAACAAGTGAGCCTACATTGTAAAGAGGCTTCGCAGATGTGCTGGAGGGAATAACCTTGTGACAGAGCAGGTTGTCCTGGACTGCCTGGTGGGCCCAATGCAGCCACAAAGTCTTTAAAAGTAGAAGGGGTCAGAGTTGGAGGGAGGTGTGACTATGGAGGGTTCTGATGATATGACGTGAGAAGACTCAGAAGTCCTAGCTAACTTGAAGAAGTGGGAAGGGGCCACGAGTCCAGAAACATGGTGGACCTCTAGAGGCTGGACAAGGTTAGGAAGTGTATCCTCCTCTGGAGCTTCTAGAAAGAAATGCAATCTTGCTGTCACTTTAGCCCCNTGAGATGAGTGCCAGACCCCCCAGAACAGTAAGCTGGTACGCTGTTTTAAACACCACATGACTTTCTGCCTCCCAACAGAAAACAACTTTCCAGACATACCATTCTGCATTTGCAAGAATTGTTAACAGTTTGGGCAACCCCCATAGAGGGTTTGGGTATATGTGAGTGTGGGGGCGGACATTGNAGCAGATCTCTTTCCCAGCTGTCTTTGNGGTTTCCATCACCTCCATCTCCTGGCCACGCTTCTGTGTGTGACAGGTGTATATATAGAACTTGTTCCATCTGGTGGTGGGTAGTATGGTCACAGTATGGTCACTTGGAATCTGAAGGGGTCTTATACCAGACATTACCTGGTCCTGCACCTTCCTATAGGTAAAATATGACCATCCTCAAATCAAAGGAGTGAACCCAGAGAGGGTTGGAGTGTCGCCATAATCAGCTACTGAGAGGAGAGGGCCATGGGCCACAGTTGCAGACTCCTAGTTGTGAGATTCTTCAACTCAACATGCTGGAGAAATCACAGTGTGATGAGGGGTGGGGGAAAGAATGATANAGAGAACCCTGAAACCCTGTTCTGACCTGCACTATTCATGAATATGCACATGCGGGTAAAGACACCAGACACATCAGACTCGTCTGCACTGCTAGGGGCAGACTCTGGATTAGGAGTGCTAGGGCTTTGGGGTTGGAAGTAAAANTCTAGCCTAGAGGGACTGTCACCATGGAACCAGCATGGAGTGATTCTGCCCAAACAAGAAGCTTTCATTTGCCACCCAGAGGCTTCAAAGGGGCATTCAATTGTGATCAGCAAAGGTACCTTCAACTTTGTGTCCCATTTGGATATCCTCTTTGGAGTCAGAGGGAACAAGGTGCTTCAAATGCTCTTTGGAGTCAGAGGGAACAAGGTGCTTCAAATGTGACCACTGGAGGGACAAGGTAGGTCAGTTTCATGGGGGTAGACAATTGGGCTTAAGAGAGGGTCAGATGGTGGTGAGTGAGAGGCCACACTGACTCTATGTCTACCCTGAACTCACAAACAGGGTTGGGAGCACTCAGGGCAGCAGANCACAGGGACCCTGGAAGGTCTCTGTTAAGGTTTTCTGGCATAGGTAGCCTCTATCTCTGTGTGTGTGTGTGTNTNTCTCTCTCTCNCNNTTTNNNANNACNNATATTGGGTGGTGTCCTGCAGAACACAGGTTTTGTCTGTTAGTGGATCATGTAGTTAACTAAGTTGTGACTCAGAATAGCATAAAATACACAGTGCACACACCTTGTAAAGATAAGCACTGTCAATGAACCTTGTAAACACCTTCTCAGTAGTTTTGCTAGCAGGTCTGAGGCTTTCCTTAACCCTCAGGGACAGAAAACTAGATGCTGATAAAAAGGCAGAATGATGTGGCCACTTCCACAAGACCAGCTTTTAATATGACTGTGGTTCAAAGCACGAATAAATAAACTCCAAAGAAAATGGAAAACCCAAACCGAACCTTAGAACATCAAAACCGAAGACCATAAAACAGAGCAAACCAAAACAATCTTCAGTAGACGAACAAAAACAGCCCCCGCCCCAAACAAAACAAAAGAAATCAAACTCTACAGCTGTGTCACAGGGTGACACACGGACGAATACTGGGGCCACCCAGGCCACTAGACCACCTCCACAGGTGCTGGGATAAGAAGGAGGTTGGCACTGGTCACCTCTAGCGCAGGAGCCCCATGGGCCAGTTTGGGGGACAAAGGTTTGTGGGCAGGTTAAGAACCTTCACAAACAACACAAGCATCAAACGCTGTAGAGAGTTCTGTGGTTTCCTTCTTGACGGTGCAGTTTTGATTCCAGAGCTGGGCTCAGGGTGGCTTTGGGGCTGGAACCTGGTCCCACTGCATGGGCAGCAGAGTGGGCTCTGGAAACTGCACGGAGAAAATAATGTACAAGACAGAAGTGGAGGTGGCGCCGTAAGAAGTCTGAGCATGCAGGTGCTTTGTACATCTGGCAGTGAGATGTGATGGCAGGTTANTTCTTGGACAGTTCCGGAGTGGGACTCATCGGTCCTACAAGGGACAAGTGGCAGGGCCCGGGACGATTCATGTCAGATGTGGCCAGAGTGAGGTTTGGCAGAAGTTCGCAATGTGTGCATAGGGGGGGGCTCTTGCTTCTTTCTGTCATCAGGGGCCATCCCACCTGAGCTTGCTGTCCCCTGTCCTGGGTCTTGGGCCTTAAGGTCTGTTTGGAGGTGCTGGGTTGCCTGAGGTGTCAGCAGGCAATCTCCTCCAGGGTGCCCAAAGCTGTCTGCAGGGGCACATTCACAGTGTGGCTGATGGTTTCAGAGTGGTTTGGCATTGTGTCACAGGTGCTCTGCAGGAAAAGAAAGGGGGCACTTAGCATTCATTCAGAAAAATCTACCACAAAGTCCTGTGAGGCATGGTGAGATCCTCTAAAGGACAGGATCACAACTGGTCAGAGCTTCAGGGTTGGCCCCGGGGGAAAACAGAAGAGTCCCTGAGCAGGGTGGACCTGAAATGCTGTACATCTTCCAAAGCTCCCAAGGTGTGGAAGGGAAGGGGTGAGGAGNGGGGGGAGTTGATGGAGACAGAGCTGGGGGAGAGGAGACAGGTGAAAGGTGGCTATGACTGAGGCATTCCAAGGAAGGAAGGGAGGTGGGGAGGGAATCATGGCTTTTGGAGCACTCACTGTCTCTGAAATGCAAGCACAACCTCTCTGAACCCCATGAGATCCCTCTGAAGCTTTGTGATCCTATGCAGATGCTTAGGGAGGCNAAGGAATGTCCCCCAGGCACACAGCTAGGACTCCGAGGACCTACGCTGTGGCCAAGACAACTGAGACCAGAGCCTAGGCTCTTTGCTTCTTTGCTGTTTTCTCCCTAAGAGAGGCTTGCCTTCAGGAGTCCAGAGAATCAAAGCCAGGCTTCTTGCCTGGGAGCTGTGTAATGAAACAGTATCTGGAACAGAAATGGGAGCCTGACAGGAAGGGCTGGGATCCGTCTGGGACTAGTACATTTTAGCGAGGCAGTGGCCACTTCAGCATGATTCTTNCAAGGCTGATTTGGGATGTAGTATGGGAAGGAGAGCCGGAGATACCTGCCTTAGTCAACCAAGTCCTGAGCCCAGGAGTGGGCTGAGCTATGGAAAAGAATGATGCACAGGCATGAAAGTGAAGGGTGCTGCCTCTGACTATAGAGAAAAGGCAGAGTGATCCAGTGGTTAGAGGCACTTAAGGTCTAGTCCCAACACTTAAAAGCTATGTGACTCTGGCCTCTGGGCCTCAATAGCATCAAAGGCAAAAAGAAGGTAAAGACAGACCTTTATCTANNGTGGCTGCNATGACAAGACCCAACCCAAAATGGTGCCCAGCCTCTAGCCAGAATACAGTAGTCAGTAGCTGTAATGTGTACAATTGCTGCTACTAACTGCATGAGGCCTCATACTCAGTGTCCCCTCCAAATGGATGGAGGTCAGTGACACTTGTGCATTACCCACTCTTGGGGAATATGGAAGTACACATAGGGACTCTCTTGTAGGAATATGGGAGGTAGGGAATAGCCCTGTGGCCTGGAGAATGATCCACCCTTGGAAGCATCTTTTGGAGTCAGCTCCACTCATGGCTTAGTCACTGGCTTTTAGGATATGGCCTAGCTGGAGTGTCCTTGGATTTGGGGCATGAGAGCATATCACAGGCCATGGAAAGATGGGCTGAGATTCNGGTCCTTCCTGCCCTGCCCTGTATCTAATTTCATATTGCCTACACAAGCTAGCCCATGGAGAGCTGTTCTTACCATGTTTTCATCATGGCTCCCTTCCTCCTCTTCTTTGCCAAGCAGGTCTAATAGCTTCTCTTTGATCAGCTGTAAGAAAGACAGGAAGTGGACAGTCAGGCTGGGAGGATGGTGCAAAGGCCAAAGGGCATCCTTCCTCAGGGCTGAACCGGGGAACCACATAGGCAGTGACTGTACGCTGTGGCTGTACAGACAATGGCAAGAGCTCTGCCTGGTGGACAGCTCTAGGGCCTCACTCTCTCAAGCTCACCTTTTGGCCTACATGTGATTTTGTTGCTCCAAACAGAGCTTGGAAGAGGGTGGGGGAAGGCTCTGCCTTGCTGTGTGGACCGCTTTCTCCAATGGATAAACTAAAGGTGCTGATATGGCCAGATCCCCATGGGTCCTAGGGAGCATTGTGGGACCTCTTTCTCACTGTGTAGCTCAGGTTGGCGTCAAGTTCACCATCCTCCTGTCTCAGCCTTCCTGGTGTTGAGATTACAGATATATGCCACCACACCCAGATTCTTTATTCACATTCAAGGACTGATACCTCTACAAGATGAGGGCATGCCCAAGGGTTACAACACTTGATTTGTGGCAATTAAGGGTAGTTCTTAAATATGCTCTCTAATGTGGCTCAATTTGCCATTCACTTTGTACAGCTTTTCAGGGGAATGAATAAATAACGCTGAACAAGAATCTGGACTTATGTGGGTTGTAGTCATCATGCTGAGGGACACACGAGTCTCTGGACTGGTCACAAGGGGCTCCACTGAAATGATTGCAGGGGGGTATTTTGCCTTCCGTGGGAGGCAGTGAGGAGGCTGAGAATCAGAGTCCCAGGACTGTGCAGTGTGGGAGTGCTGTAGGACTTTGGGATCACCACCTGTTTCAGGGAGGCACTCCCAGACCCGTGTGAATTGCCCATCTGTGGCCAGGGACATGGAGGTCTCCAAGTGATCACCAGAGCAGGGCAGAGCTGGCATGGGACCTATTCATAGGTAGGTTAGCCCACTAACTCAGCTGTTCTTCATGCCCGGCTCTCTGCCCAGATGAACCATGGGCAGACCAGACAGAGGCAGGCTCACTCTTGCCTGGGGTTAGGAAGTTGTAAGAGCTGATGGGCTCCAGGGCCTCTGTTTGAGAATCTTTCAGAAACATGGCCCCAGCTGCCTCTAGAGGGTCACATCTCCTCAGACTGTGAGTGGCAGAAGCAGTTGGTGGACACTGTGGTCTCGCTGGGGATTGATGTTCCAGGAACATGTGTCCCTTCGCTATGGCTGGCTAGGCCATGGAAGACAGGCTACTCAGAGAGGACAGGCTTGCAGGTGGTGTGTACTCCTGAGTGTGTTGTGTGTGGTATGCAGATCTGTGAATGTGGTTTGAACACACACATGTTCAGGAACACATTGTGTGAATGCAGGTGGGATATGNATGTTTAAGTGTGACATGTGTGTGATGCATGTGTGTGTAATATGTTGGGTGTGTGATATGTTGCATATAGATGTGGACTACCCGGGGTATGAAACCCCNCCCTGGCCCCACTGTGTGTGTAAGGGACTCAGGGCTGGCTTCTGCACAGCCTGGNCTCNTCTNGTCCCTCCACTCCCTCTCTGTGGCCAGGTCCAAGGAGAGGACCAGGGCTGCCATTTCTTTCACATCTACCTCTGCTAAGACTCCTCCTGCCTTATGCTTTGGAGAAGTGGCTTCGTGTGTGTGGAATGAAGCTACTGCCTCAGCCATGCTTGGTTCTGAGTCTGGGTGTTCCACCATTTGGTCATTTCCCCAAGGGTAACCCCACATCTTACCTCATAAATATAATCAAAGAGCTCTAGTATTGTAAGGATACTAGCACCAATAAACAATCCCATCTGACCACCAATGTCACCTGCAGAGGAAGGGAAAAGACCAGAGATTGGGTTTTACACACAGATCCAGAAAGGGGTGAAGAGACGATGAACTCGGAAGCCGGAGCTCTTGAGTGTGCCCCCTCCAAGGGAAGCCTGGGCCTTGTCACTGGAGGGCCAGTCCTTCGACAGGCCCACCTTCACTCGTGTACATCACTGGGCAGCAGGGTTGGTTGGGGCTGATCACTCACTAACGAGGTTCATGGGTCTGTTTAGGGAGCAGATGAAGTCCTGAGTGAATGTGTGTTGTTGACATGGGCACTGCCATGTCAAGGACTCCAATGCCTCTACCTAATGGGAGTGGCAAAGCCTTCCCTGGGTGAGGATCAGAGGGATGGGAAAGCCTGACTCTGGTCTGTGTGTGAANGTTGANAGTGTGTGCAGATAATGTCCACCACAGCTTTCTCCCCGAGGTGTTTACAGCTCCTCCTAAGATTGGTTGAACCTGCCTCCTTGGTCAGCTGTATATAATAACCCTGTCTCCTTGTTATCTATATGCAATAACCCCACCTCCTTATTTAGCTGTGTGTAATAACCCTGCCTATTTGTTCAGCTGTATGTGATAACCCCACCTCCCTGGGCTCAAGATGGCTTCCTTTTGTTCCTGTTCACTTCCATTCCTCTAGTGCAAGCTTACTGGGGAGTGTGTATGTCTGTGTGAGTATGTCAGGTATGAGGTGTGCATTTGCAATGGTGTACAGTACAGCTGGAATGCAGTCACTATAGACAGGATGCAGAATGTGTGTAGGCAGCATGTCTGATCATTGATGGTTTTATGTGAGTGCAGATCTCTGTCTACTTTAGGCACACAGAATGTGTCTGTGTGTGTTTGATAGATGTGTCTAGAGTGTGCCTGAATGTGTACAGCATGTGTGAGCATTGTGTAGGTGTAGGTGTGTTCCTGTGTGTGCCTGGTAGGCGTTTGTAATGAGTATAGGGACATATAGGCGTAGATTGTGTCTTCCTAGGTTTGCTGTGTGTATGGACGTGCGTCTGAAGCTATGTGGTAGGATGACACG
>LZPO01117142.1:134736-163163 GCA_001675575.1 Neotoma lepida
CTCTGCCCTCTCCCTGTATCCTCCGTTCCCTGTGAAATCTACTTCTCCACCACCACCTCTGTGTCTCCTCTCCCTTAGTCCCCTTACAGCCCTCATCCACCTGTATGGCTTCCTTCTCTCCTCTCTTCCTGCAGCTACTCCATCCTGCAGGGCTTCTTGGTGCTCATCCCTTCCCTGCTCCTTTTTCCATGGTTGACTTTTGTGTCCCTACCAGATGACCCCACAATCTCCACGTCACCCCCCACTCCCTCTTGTTCCCAGTACTGACCGAGGGCAGGCTCTGCACACTCCTTGTGCTGCTCAGGGGTACAGAAGGGAGCATCTCCTGCAGGGAAGGAAAGCAGAGAAAAAGAGTGTTAACCACACAGGAGCTATGCATGCCAGTGGCACCTCACTGGCCCAGGCAGTGAGTGGTTCCCAGTACCCGCAGGGATAAGCTGTCTTCAGGAGACAGTCTGGTGGGTGCCACTGTTCAGTGTCCTCAAATCTGGAGGTGACTTCTGTTCTGCTGTGAGGAGGAGGCCATGAGATCTGCCTGGCCCCTCTTCTTGTGGCTCACAATGGTGGATGATGGGGGTAACTTGTCTGGAAGACTGGGCACAAAACAAGGTGAGGTGGGCTGGAAGGAGGTTCCTTCTAAGCCAGGCTCCATGCGGTCTCCTTGAACCCTTGTGTTAGACTTCCAAGTAGAAAAACATGGGGCTCAGCACCAGGCCTTCCAGACAGTGAGCTGCTGGTGGTAAGGTGGGGTCAGCACAGGGGTCTGTGCTATCCTGAGACTGCTGCTTCTCAGCACACCACACTGCTATAGGCAACCTGGGGTGGCTCTGTGGCTCCTCACAGCCCTACCCATCATCTCATGCAGTTGAGATGTCACAGATAATGTCATGGCTGGATCGATTGCAACTTCACTTTGTCTGCTTGCCTCTGGCTCAGGTTTTATGGGAAAAACTCATGGCTGGGGCTTCAGTCTGTGCATCAGGCAAGCTGATGCTAGTCTTCCTAGTCTTTCTCTCTGTAGAACATTAAGATCTCTTTTTTGTTGCTGATTGTTTTATTTTCTCCTCCTTTCTTTTTTTCTTTGTGAAATGCTAAAGCCAAGATCCACTAGAAATGTCTTTTTTGAACCATTCTCCCCCAAGTCCCTTTTACAGCATTGAAGAGCTGGTGCAATTCCCTTTTCCAATAATAACATGCTAAGTGATGTGGTTTCCATTTTGTCCTGTTTTCCAGGAAGCTCATAGGCAATTTTAATGACATTATTTAAAGCAACACACATTTATCCTCTTGTACTTTGGTAGGTCTGCAGTCAGCCACAGGCGTCATTGGTGTTGGGAGAGTTAGTTCTCAACCTTCCTAATGCTGCAACCCTTTAATACAGTTCCTCATGTTGGGGTGACCCCTAACTGTAAAATTGTTTCACTGCTACTTCATAACTGTACTTTTGCTACTGTTATGAATAGTAATATCTGATATGTAGGATATCTGATATGTGACCCCCAAAGGGGTCATAATCTACAGGTTGAGAACCTGATCTAGGGGGACTCTCTGAGTCTTCCCTCAGAGCTTCCTGTGACCCCAGCCATGGGAGTGATGTTGATTTCAAGGTCCAGAGTGGCTTGATTGGTTGGGCCCACTCCTATGTCTTTCCCTCCTAAGTCAGTGGCCTCAATAGCATTGGCAAAGTCTTCTGGACAGAGGCAGTTTTAAAGATCAACAGTTCCAATCTTGGATGACTAAGATCATTACTGATCACTAATGAAATAATTCAGAATTCAGCCATGAGGAGACTCACTTGAGAGCTGTCAAACAAAAACAACTAAGTCTCTACCACCAGCATTTTGTTAAATAAGCTTAAATAATGTAGGACATAAGCACAGAAGAGCAAATATCAAAAGGGACAGCATTGCTCCAAGCACATAGTAGGTTATTAGTAGACGTGACTTGCTCCTATCTCCTCATGCACTAATATAACCACCACTGACTTTTGTAGTTTCTAGAGCATCTTTTCATTTTTTTTTTTAGATAATGGAAGTAGGAACAGAGAGGGTTAGTAATGTGGACCAACCACACAGTGAACNAAGAAGCCTAAAATAGAAGCTAAGGTCCATGCTTACAGTCCCAGTTACCCCTCCTTGCAACCACTGTCCTGCCCAAACCAGCTCCCACTCCACAGTCCTGCCTCTGACATGCTGACTGCCTCTAATGAGATGGCAACAAGCGTTATTAGGCTGGCGATGGAAGTGTCTGCACAGGCACATTTATTTGCTCACTAATAGACTTTTGCCGCACTTGAAAGAGTGCTAGACATTTGGATGCAAGAAGGGAAACATCTGGGTGAAAGCCACAGACATCTGGATGTTCAAAGAGGCACATTATCAGGATGTGTGGATCACGAGCATCCCATTATGTGGACGTTGAACTCAGGAGGCAAGAGGAGCAGACAACTGGCAAGCATATGGAGCATGGAGATGGAGGTGATGCACACATCTGGGCACTGCTGCATACCAGAATGCTGCTCTGATTGATGGATGGATGGAATATTTCNACCTGTCCCTTGGTTGTCAGGTACCACAGTCTCCCTAGAACAATATTTCTTGGCATCCCCCAGGAGTGGGTGAGATGTTTCNGGTCAGGGTGGGAACCTGCAAAGGTCCTGGGGCGTCTGACACCCACCTGGCATGTGGACCATGCGGCAGTTGCAGTTCTCCACAATGTAGCGGGTCTCACAGTCAATCCGACAGGCGGTGATGCTGTAAACAGGAAAGAAGTCGAGCCCCATCTCTGAGGACCGACACTCCCCCCATGGTGGGGGCAGATATGTGAGCTGGAAGACAAACAGGAAAGAGGACACAGTCAGCCCTGGCAGAGGATGCTCACTCAGTTTCCACGGACTCGGTGGCACATTGGTCTACCTGTTCAAATAAGCAATCAAGCATCTTCAGCAATCCAAACTGTTGTTTGAGTAGCTGTGGCCTTGTTGGAGGAAGTATGTCACTGTGGGGGCAGGCTTTGAGGTCTCATATGCTCAAGTTATGCTCAGTGTGGCACAGAGTTGCTTCTGCTGCCTGCAGATCATAATGTAGAACTCTCAGCTCCTTCTCCAGCACCATGTCTTCCTGCATGCTGCCATGATGATAATGGACTAAACCTATGAAACTGTAAGCCAGCCCCAATTAAATGTTTTCCTTTATAAGAGTAGCCATAGACATGGTGTCTCTTCACAGCAATAGAAACCCTAACTAAGACACTGAGTATTTATTTATGATTAATTTTGCAGACATTTTAGTTTCTCTTGAGTGAATTGCCAGGAATGGAATAGCTGATTCTGATTCATAATTTAGTTATAAATATAATTTTATAAGAAATGGCCCAATTCTGATCTACAGTGGTTCTACCACTTAAGAACATTTATTTAGTATTTATTGTGTATAGGTGTCTGTGTTTCAGTGTCTGTGCAATGGGAACTTGTGGAAGGCAACTTGTAGGAGTTGGTTCTATCTACCAGGTGGGATCCAGGGATCAAACTCAGGTTGTCAGGCTTGGTGGCTGGTACTCTTAACAGCTGAGCCATCTTCCCAACCCTCCACTGTTTTATTTCCGCTAGGAGTGAATAACAATTGTACTCTCTCCACATCCATGCTAGCTCTTGTCTTGTCTCTTTGTTGGTTTTAGCCATTTTTGTTGGGGTTCCACTGTAGCACCTTGGTGTTTCTGCNTATAGTTCCCCTATGACTGATGGTTTTTTAGCACAACTTTGTGTTTTATCAGTTATTCATATATTAATTTTCTGTGACGTATGTTAGAGTCCTTTGCCCTTTAAGAAACCCTGCTCGTTTTTTTGTCTTTATTATCGAGATGTAAGAATTATCTGGAAGAATGGTCTGAATTTTAGGTCTGAGCCAATGTGAAGCATACATCTTTTCTCTATAGTCTGGGTCTTATTTTGTCTTAGTGGTGTCTATTTTTTCCTACTTTAAAAACCAGCTTTAAGAATACATAATTTATATCATAAAATAGATCAAATTTAATGCATAACTAAATGCATTAATTTTTTAAGATTCACTTATTACATGTGTATAAATGTTTTGTTCACATGTATATATGTGTACAATGTGAATACCTGGTGCCCTCAGAGGCCAGGAGAGAGCATCGGATCCCCTGGAACTAGAGTTACAGGTGGCTGTGAGCCACCACATGGGTGCTGCGAACCAAAGTCCAGAAGAGCAGCCAGTGCTCTTAACTGCTGTGCTCTCTCTCCAGCACTTTGATTGGATTTTTAAGAAAATGTATATCTTTGTGGTAATCACTACAGTCAGGACATAGAACACAGCTAATCTCAAAAGCTCCCCACTTACGATCAGATCACCCCACCCCCTTCACCAACCCTCAAGCAACCATCCATCTGCTTCTGTCCTTATTTTATAAATGAGTTTCATGTGCTCTAGGATCACATATAAATAGAATAACAGAGTATGGATTCCTTTGTGGCTGGCAGCCTTCTCTCAGCAAAATGTTTCTGACATCTATTCATACTCTTGAGTGTATCAATAGCTTATTCTTTTTGATAGTTTGAATTTTATTTCTTTGCTATAGTTTTCATTTTTGCCACACTGTTTTGCTTAAAAATTTCAACGTGATGTTGGAAAAAAAAATCCCAGAGGGTGTAGGTATTTTCTGGCCTCATTTCTGATCTTTGAAGGAAAGAGCTTCTTATTTCTCCATTAATTATGTTTGATATACATTTTTACTGGCTGCCTTTGTTGCACTGAAGAAGTTCTACCTTATCTCTAGTTTGCTAGAAAAAAATAGTTTTTTCTATTTTTATTTTGTTAATTAAAAATTTAAAAATTATATGTATGTGTGTGTCTCTGTGAGCATCAGGTGCATGCAGGAGCATGGAGACACGATCAGAGGGCCTAAGGTCCCCTGGAACTGGAGTTACAGGCAATTATGAACTACCATGTATGTGGGTGCTGGAACCCAAACTTGGGTCCTTACCAAAAGCAGCAAGCACTCTTAACCACTAAGGCATCGATTTTTATTTCTTTAAAGAATCATCAATAGATACTGTATTTTGGTAAAGATGTTTCCTGCTTCTATAAAGATGATCACGTGATTTCCCTCCTTTGTCCAGATAGTATGGTGAATGGGGTTGATTGATCTCCAGATGTGGAACCCATCTGCAGTCCCAGGACAAGCCCTAATTGCTCATGATTTACTATCTTCTTTAGATTCTGCCTGTCTAATGTGCAAACATTTTCAAAAGAAGTTTTGCATCTGNATTTAAGAAGGATATTGTATTTACTTCTCTTATAATATGATTTTGGTTTCTTTTATACAAGAAACTAGCCTAGGTGAGCCTTGAGCAAACTATGTGGCTCAAAGTGACCTTTACCCTAGGATCTTCCCCTTCAGCCTTCTGAGTGCTAGGATTAGAGGCTTGAGCCACCATGTGTGGCTCTAAGATATCCTTTTAAGTGTTGGTATTGGGATTATGTTAATTTTATAAAGAGCTGTGAGATGTTCCCTTTGTCTGTTTTCTGAGTTTGTATAGACATAGTATCATTTTTAACTTAGATGCTTGATTGAATTTACTAGTGAAGCCATCTGGACCTGGTGTTTATGTGTGTGCATGCAAACATTTTNAATTATAAATTCAATTCCTTTAATAGAAGCAGAGATATCAAGATTTTCTATTTCTTCTTGCACTAATTTTAGTGACTTCTGTTTTAGAAAATATAGCATTTTTACTGATTCTTTGAGAATTTCATACACACATACAATGTATTTTGATCACATTCACCCCTTGCTCCCCTTAACTCCCCCCCCACCCCTCATCTCCCCTCCCTTTGGTAACGTGTTTTTTTTGTCTAAATTTTTGAGTCATTACAGTTGTATATCACATCTCTTTGTCACTTCAAAATGCCCGTTGAAGCTGTTGTGATGTCCCCTCATGCAGATGTTGGTGATTTGTGTTTTCTCTCACTTGCCTTACTCTTGATTCCTGATTTAGTTACACTTTGGTCAGAAAACATACCCCTTGTGGTTTCATTGCTTCAAGACATATTGAGATTTGTGTGTACCTTGATGAATGTTCCATAGACACCCCTGAAGTATTTACTTTCTGTAATTCTTAGTTATTGTTTATTTCTGTCTTAGTAGGATTTCTCTTGCTCTGATAAAACACCATAACCAAAAGCAGCTTGGCGTAAGTGTGTGTATGTGTGTGTGTGCGCGTGCATGTGTGTGTAATTTCAGCTTGCAACTCTTAGGTCACACTCCATCACTGACAGAAGTAAAGGCAGGAACCTGAAGGCAGGATCTGATGCAGAGGCCATGGAGGGGCGCTGCTTACTGGCTTACTCTTCCTGGCTTGCTTAACCTACTTTCTTATACACTCCAGGACCACTAGCCTCAGGGTAGCATGATCCACAGTGAGTTGGTCCCTCCCACATCAATCATTAGTCAAGATGGTACTCCACTGATTGGCCTACAGGCCAATCTGTGGAGGTCATTCCTCAATTAAAAGTCCCATTTCCCAGATGTGTCTATGTTTGTGTCAAGTTGTCAAAAACTAACCAGCACAATTTCATAAAAGGCAGTTAAGCTAAGCTATTTGAGAGTGTTGCTCAAATCTTTGATACCTTCAATAATGTTTTTGCTTACTTGTGGTTTGGACTTCAAATGTCCCCTATACGTCCATGTGTTCAATGTGTGAGCTCTAGCTGGAAGTGCTCCTATGGAAGTTATCAGAGCTTCAGGAAGTGTGGCTAAGCTTTAGGAAGTGNGGCTAAGCTCTAGGAAGTGTGGCTAAGCTCTAGGAAGTGGGGCCAAGCTCTAGGAAGTAGGGCTAAGCTCTAGGAAGTGGGACTAAGCTCTAGGAAGTGGGGCTAAGCCTTAGGAACTGGGGTGCTGGAGATGTCCCTTTGAAGATNTATCTGATTCCTGGTCCCTTGTTTGCTCTGTGCTCTCTGTCTGCCATGAGGTGAGGTACCCTGGCTCTCCAGAGTCACACTGCCATGAAGTTCTGATCAAGTACATGGGCCAAATCATCTCAAACCATAGGCTAAAATAACTTCTCCCAACTGGAATTGTCTCTCTCGCATAGTTTGGTGACAGCCATGCACAAGTTACTAATACACTGCATTCACATCGATGACCGAGGAAAGAATGTTTTAACTATGTAGTNTGTCTGTTTCTCACTTTGCCAATTTTATTTTGTGTATTTTTAAAACTTATTAGACACCTTTATATTTAGGACTATGACANTTTGATGAGTTGATCTTGCTACCATTGTGAAATAATCACCTTCATCACATGTAACATCCTTGTCTTGAGGGTTTATATGCTAGNCGTGGCAGCTTCGGAATGCTACTGTTCATATTTCTCAGTCCTTTCCAGCNTTGCTTTGTTCATTCTTTTACTCTGTCAGGATCTTTATATGCTAAGGTGTGTTGAATGTTGCTATTTAGTCTACCTAAAATCTTTGCCTTTTAATTGGGCACTGAAAATTCTTTTGAGATTTTATTTTATTTTATGTGTACGAGTGTTTGCCTGAATATATGTTTGTACACCTCATATCCATGGAGCTCAGAAGAGGGTATCAGATCCACTGGAACTGGAGTTATAGATGATTATGAGGCATCATGTGGGTGCTGGGAGTTGAATTCAGGTCTGCTGGACCATTGCTCTTAACCACCAAGCCACTTCTCCCTTACTAGGGAATTTTTGATCTATTTACACTTAGTACAATCCTTGCTATGAAGNTACCATCTTGCTCTTTATTTCCTGCTTGTCTCCATTACTGCATCTTATTTTCTTCTCTTTCCTGGCTCCTTTTGTATTAGCAGTTTTAATAGTTCATTCTATATTCCCTATTGGATTTTGATTCATACCACTTTGTACTGTTATTTTTAATTGTTGCTCTAGGATTTAACACTATTCATCTTTATTTTATCACAGTCTACCTTGAATTAATGTTGCATCACATACAAGTCTGTTTACATATTTAAACTTTTATGCTGTGGCTCCTACTACTTCTACATATACTAAAGCAACTTACTGTAGAATCCTGTTAAGACTTTGCTTGAGTAGCCCATTAACTTTTAAAACAGTTGATGAGAAGGAAATTTATATTTTATATTTACCACACTTACACTATTTTCATTATTCATCATTTCCCCTATAGATCATACTTTTCCATTTGATGTCACTTTCCTTTGGTTTGAAATCCTTTTCAACATTGCTTCCAGAGTGGCTTTACGGTGGCAAACTTCCTCGCTTTTCATCTGTCTATACGATATCTTAGTTTTCTTCTTTCTCCAGACTCTTCTGGCTGTGTATGCCATTATAGCTGGGTTAGCTCTCTCTTTTAGCATTTCAAAGATGCTCCTTCTCGCTCTCCTGTTCCCCACTGTTTCTGTGAGAACCACTTATGATTCTCTGTATGGATTATTCACTCTCTGTTTCTCCCTCCCCCGATTTAAGATTGATTCGCTATCTTTGATTTTGTAGGATTTGGGCAATATCATGCCTTAGTGTGAATTTCTTTGTATTTTTATTGCTCGGGTTACTGNAGATCATGGATCTATGAAATGATGCTTTTGAACACATTTAGAAAAATACGAATCAATATTTCTTTAATTATTTTCCTTCNTATTCTTTCCTCTCTGGAGTGCCAATTTTATATATGTCGTGATCTCTCTATATATAGGTGGTATGGACTCAATATATTGTCACCGGAGCTCTGTTTATTTTTATCAGTATTTTTTTTTCTTTTTGTATTCCATTTGAACAATATCTGGTGTGTGTGTTGGGGGTGTGTGGGTGTGCACGTGTTTTGAGTATGTGTATGTGGCAGCCAGAGGTTGACAGTGGGTGTCTCTCTCAATTACTCTCCCCCTTATTTTTTGGAAACAGTCTCTCATAGGACCTGAAGCTCACAGATCAGGGTAGGCTGGCTTACCTTACCTTATCAGGGCAGCGAACTTCAGGGATCCACCTGTCTCTCCTTCCCCAATGCTGAGATTGCTTTGCTATACTGGCTTTTTACATGGGTGTTAGAGGTTCAAACTCATGTCCTCATGCTTGCACAGGAAACACTGAGCTGTCTCCCGAGCTCCCACCACTCGAATCATTTCTCTTAACTTGTCTTCAAGTGTGACGTTTCTTTTTCTGCCTCATATCCAATCTTCTGTTGATCTCACTCACGATGATAAATGTCAGATACTGCATTTATCAGCTCTAAAACATCCATTTGGTTTCTTTAAAAACATTTCCAAGTCTTGCCTTAAAAAAAAAATCTGTCATTGTTTAATCCTTTTCTGTAATTACTTAACAGGTTTATTATTATTCCTGTAAACTTCCTCCCTTCTAACACTGGGGTATATGTAGATCTGTTTGTGTCTGGTTATTTTTCTTTTCATGTTTTCTCTCTTACTTTGTGTGTCTAGCAATTTTCGTTTGTAATGTAGACATTGTGGGTAGACCTCTATAGCGACTATGGGTAGATTATCTTCCTCTATTCAGTGTTGTTTTAGACGGCAGTTACATTTATGGAGCACTGCTTTGGTTTTGTGGCTGGAAGGGTGGATACAGTTTGGTTTTGCTGGTGATCCTGTGATATGATCTCCTGCCCAAGGATGACACTCTGGGGCTTCAGTGGGGAGCCTAAGCTGTTGATGGGGTCATTCCTCCATGCAGTGGCAGCTGCTGAAATGACTGCTCAGCTCTCTCAGCTCTCGTTTCCTTCCCTGGCTTCTTGCACTCTCTATCCGTTCACGGCATGTTGCAGATTGANCCTAGGATTCCAGGAACACTTANGTAAAAATTTGGGGCCGCCTCTCTGAGTCCCTTCTTTTCCAGAATCTCCCTTTCTGTTTCCGGCCTTTTTGGCAACCCTGAATTCTGGTTTCTGGCTCATTAACTCGATGCTTGCTGATCTCTAATTGAACTCCAGCCTCAATATTCTTTCAGAACTCCTAAGTGTCCATGTGGGAGAGGTCAGACAAATAAGCGCGTGTCTCACCAAGTGTGACTTCAAGGCCTGTGTACTCCCCAGCTGCTGGCTGCCTTCCTTTCTCTGTAGCACAGTCAAATACTGACTATAAAAGCTTGTATCTAGAGTTTGTGAGAGCTATTTCCAGGAGGGCTGGACTGTTATTAGCTGCTCAGCACTACTGGGAACGTAAAGTCTCTATGCTTATTTAATTTAATATTCACAGGCCTCTCTTGATGCAGGCATTCCTATTTTTATTTTATTTGTGGGAAATTAAGTTTCAGAAAAGGTTAAATACATTGTGCAGGATTATACACCAGCGAGGGCTGGAGCCAGCAGGTGGTTNCAGGAATTTCTGGTCCCACCTGTCCCTGTCTCACATTCCCTGTCTAGAAAGGACCAACTGGAAAGAACCAGAAGCAGTCCATGAGGCCTACTCAGAACTCTTCCCCTTCTCTCCAGTTTTCCTCCTTGGCATCTGTGAGCAGGGCTCACTTCCACACAAGCTTCCTGTTGGACCTGGATAAGTCGCTGCTCCCTGTGGCCCCAGTTTCCACAGATGGAGGATGTTTGAGGGTCAATTACCTCTAAGCAGAAGGCTGATCCAGGGTTTAGGATGCATTGTGTAGCCATGCTGCTCAATATCGGTTTCCAAAAGCAAGAAACCAGATTTGGGAAGGATGCATCAAGTCCTTTTGCAGAGTCTGGGGCTTCAAAATGATGTAAGCTAATTTGTGGTGGTGATGAGGGATAATTTTCTTCCTCTTTTCGATTCTCTCTCTGTCTCTGTCTCTGTCTATGTGTGTGTATGCGTGTATGTGCCTATTTGTGGTGTGTGTATAGGTTGTGTGTGTGACTACATATGTGAGTGCACATGTGCATGTGTGCATGCAGAAACCAGATGCCAATCTCAGGTGTGGTTCCTCAGGAACCATCATCTGACTTGTTTTTTGAGACAGGGTCCTCTCACTGGGTCCTATGGCTCATGATTCTTTTAGGCTTGCTAGTGAGCAAGCTCTAAGGCTCGTCTTGTCTCTGCCTGCCAGAAGTGAGAATTATAAGAGCCTACCACAGTGCCTGGCATTTTAAAAAATGTAAGTTCTGAGGATTAAATTCAGGTCCTCATGCTTGCACAGCAAGCATGTAACTGACGGAGCTAGCTCCCCAAGGCCCTGAATTACTTTTCTTCTCTTAAGATTTGTCATTCATGCTGGGTGGTNGCGCACGCCTTTGATCCCAGCACTCAGGAGGCAGAGGCAGGCGGATCTCTGTGAGTTCGAGGCCAGCCTGATCTACAGAGCGAGTTCCAGGACAGCCAGAACTATACAGAGAAACTCTGTCTCGAAAAACCAACCAACCAACCATCCAAACAAACAAACAAAAAACCAAAGAACAAAAACCCCAAACAACAACAACAACAAAAGGATGTGTCATCAAAATGAGGGGGAAGTGGGTGTAGTCTGATAGAGCTTGTTGATAAGCTAAACTTCTCTTGAGGTCAGAGACTTCCCTGCTTTTCCTTCCTAGAGGTCCTGATGCAGGTACCCTGACTGCTATGCCACGGCTGCCTCATTCTTTGCTCCATCAGCACCACTGAAGCCTCACACGGCAGCAGCAGCTGGGAAACCATAGCGTACACAGCAACAACTCTTGCTTACCAACGAGTGTCTGGAAGTGGGTTGGAGTATTTGTTTATCCCAGGNAAGTGGANCCTCAAGGGACCCTGAAGCACTGTCTTCAAATATCTGAAGGACTGTCTCAGGGAAGAAGAATTAGGTTTGTTTTCTGGCATCCCAAGGGAAAGATAGATACACGAATAGTTGTCATGAGGGAGGCAGAGATGAAGATAACATTTCTTGACGTTGTAGGCACTGTGGTGGCCTATTAAAAGCATTCACTTATTTAATTCCAAAGGAGGATTTGTTCTCAACATAAAGAGAACTTTTTAATCCACCAGTATAACTCGATAATGAAATTATCCTTATACTCTTGGGAGTGAATCCTCATTGTCTAGGATCGGAGGAGAGAGATTCTGGCTGTGCAGCTGAGTGAGATAATCTCTAAAGTCTCTTCAATCCATAGACACAGGCCCTAAATCTGTTGTAACCTGAGAATGGCAGACCGTGGAATGACCCGAGCAGTACTCTGAATGCCACCATTTCATAGGCAAGTGTGGCTTTCNGTGGTCTATAGCATCTTCAGCTGTACCCCTCNGCCCCAGCTATCAGTCTCCTCATCTGACTTAATAAGATAGACCCAGTGCTTCACAGCCATGGCTAGGTGTTCATCAGCATCACATTCTGGTTCCTAGTACAGTCCTTCATGTATTTCCCCCTCCTTACCCTCCACTCTTGTCTCTTTCTTTCAGAAGGGTCTCAGGTATCCTCGGCTGGCTTCAAACTCACTATGAGACTAAGGATGACCTTGAGAATTGAATCCTTCTGCCTCCATTTCCCAAGCACTAGGATTTGCACCACCAGACTCAGTTTTATGTGGTGCTGGGGATTGAATCCAGGACTTTATATGTGCAGGGCAAGCACTTTATTAATCATGCTGTTATCTTCCTGTCTCTTATACACATCTAGATGTGTATAAGAGACAGTCCTAGTACAGTCCTTCATGTATTTCCCCCTCCTTACCCTCCACTCTTGTCTCTTTCTTTCAGAAGGGTCTCAGGTATCCTCGGCTGGCTTCAAACTCACTATGAGACTAAGGATGACCTTGAGAATTGAATCCTTCTGCCTCCATTTCCCAAGCACTAGGATTTGCACCACCAGACTCAGTTTTATGTGGTGCTGGGGATTTCTCTTATACACATCTAGATGTGTATAAGAGACAGCACACACAGCCTATTTCATAATGCAAATTAAAAGATCACTAGCTTGATCTTGGGGTCTGGATCTAGGAGAGAAAGCTAGAATCGTGAATGGTAGAACTTATGATGTTTAACAAAGCTGGCAGGATGGATGAGCTGGTTCAGGGAGAGTCTTGATTGAGCCTTGTGTTTACTGACAACACTGTGCCATGGAACTGGTGGCTTCTATAATTGCTTAAATTTATGGACCAAACAAAGAACTGAGAACTCTCTGCTGCTTGCCTCTCATTGCTTCAGGGCCTTGAGGCATCTTTCTACAGGCTTTTCATTTTATATAGAGAACCTGATGGTTGTTCCTCCTCTGCCTGGGGACATCCCTGTGTTGTTCCTCAACCTCTGACCCAAGGTCTGAGATTCACCAGCAGGTGGCGCTACAGCCCGGGGTGCTCTCTGGAGAGGATCAAGCTTGTATCCCAGGTCATGGTCAATCTTCCTGGACTACCCCTGTTGTGTCTGCAGCCCACTGTCTGAGGCTCTAAGTTAGAAGGAGATGCTGAGAAGACAGTGAATGTACTGAGGAATGCATGCCTTCTGCTCCTGGAAGGCTAACAGGACATGGGAGAAGAGAAAAGAAGACAGAGACAGAGAGGCCCACCTGGCACACCTGATGGCCACCAAATACCCACCTGACTCTTGTATCAGCCCCTTAACTTCCTGCTTCAGGGAGTGGACATGTTGCTGCCTTGAATGCTATCCCTCTATGTCCTGGAAAACACATCCAGAGTCCTTGCCAAGGNTAAGCCTTTAGTCTTGTTCTAGCTCGCCCCCCTTTTTTTCCTCACACTGTGGAGGTCCTGGCCTTGTTAAGAGTTTATACTCTGTGGATTTGGTGCTCACACTGTACTCACCGAGTTGGGGGAACTTGAACACACAACTGGGCCTCTCTGACATTCTATGTTGCACAAGCTTGGATCTTGAAGTATTACCTACCCCAGGGGGATGCTGTTCGCTTGACCTCGGTAAGTACACACATGTGTAGCCCAGCTGTGACTGTCAGGTGACATGTCTCCAGTGTCTGCTCCACACCATGATGGTACTCTTTGCTGTGAGCAAAGAACTGGGCAGGAAGAACTCAAGGGAGGAAGGGCTTGTCCCAGATCACAGGGTTAGAGGGTTACAGTCCGCCACGGCAGGGAAGACATGGTAGGATGGCTTGGTTTTTGGTGGCAGGAGCTGGAGGCAGCTGTTTATTATTGCACGATGCCAAGCAGGAGGCAGAAAGCAGACAGAAGGGCCAAGCTGTACGCTTCAAGCCATACTCCCCATTGGCCTATGTCCAAAAGCTAGGTAGGTCCCAAAGGCTCCAGAATCTCCCTAAACACCACCAGCAGCTGGGGACCCAGTGTTAAAACACATGAGCCTGAGGGGGACAGTTCCACACTCAAACTAACAAAGACCTTGTTAAACTCTACAGAAACCCCACTCACACAAGATGAGGGGACCCAGGGAAGATGTCCGAGGGAGCTGGAGCAGGCTCTCTTGCCTTTTCACCTTGCCTTATCTTGCCTCACCTTGCCCCATGGCTATCTTTTCCTCCCCTTTTCTGCCTCCTCTTATTCCCTCCTCAGGTGCTTTCCTACTTTCTTCAGGAGCGGAACCAGGCTATTCCTAGGCAGTGCCATCCTCCTCTGAAGNCTTGGCACATGGCCACATCCTTTCTCCGAGTCTCACCTCAGCTCTCTCCTGAAGAGGAGTTCTTGTGCAGGATGTTAAGATTTTTCTGCCTTGTTGCATAACAAAATGGAACATCCCCAAGAGTGTCTGATGCATAATGGATGTTGAAGAAGTCGAAGCTACAGTCTCCATGGGGGTCCTTATTGCCATCCTGTGTCCCTGACTCAGGGGTGGGCTCATGGGACACAGACAGCGGGGCTGATAGCCCACCTGGCCATGTCCTATCAATGACTTAGAAATGCATTTTGGGGCTTACCTTGTAAGTATAAGGGCCCAAGTTTGATCCCTAGAACATGTTTTTTAAAAAAGCTGAGTATGGTAGCGCACACTTGTGGAGATGGACAGACAGGTG
Source organism: Neotoma lepida (assembly GCA_001675575.1). Lineage (NCBI taxonomy): Eukaryota > Metazoa > Chordata > Mammalia > Rodentia > Cricetidae > Neotoma > Neotoma lepida. The sequence continues at coordinate 149,638 of LZPO01117142.1, forward strand.
GATCCCTGGGGCTCACAGGCAGCCTAGCCTACTTGATGAGTTCCAGGCCAGTGAGAGAGCCTATCTCAAGAAAAAAACCAAAGTGGATGATGCCCAAGGAATGGCAGTGAGGTTGCCCCCTGGCCTCTACAATCACAGGCATGTGTAACTGNNTACATACATATACTTGCACACATATGAACATACACAGACAACACACAGACAAACACATTCTGGTAAATGGTGGCATACCCCTATTTTACATGGCTTTTGGGGGTCTTCTACATGTAGTCCCTAACTGTATGTTATTGGATCACATTGTCAAGATTGACTGCACCAGCAATGACATGCAATGGCTGAGGTTGAGAGGAGAGGGCTGNTGGGAAGGCATGGCAATCCCTCAGAGCCTTAGTTATCAGCCCCACAAAACCAGGGGTCTAGAGTGTATAGTTGCTAAACTCTTCCAGGCCCTTCAAAGTCTTCTGGTGTATGAGCCTCACTGCAAGTAGGAGTACAGGGCAAGCCAGGGCACAGGGTGGTGAGTGGGTAGGCCGNTCTCAGACGACTTGCCTGCTTTAAATATTTGGCTCAGAGTATGTTTTCTTCCCCCTTTCCATCTGGAGAACTAGATCAAGACAAGGCCAGCATGACCCTGGCTCAGAGCCAGCAGCAAGCCGTCACACTGGGAAAACCTGCCTTAAGAGCCAAAGGGAAAAATTCCCTTTCTGCTCTGTCTCTCAGAGAATGCAGGCAAAGGGTGTTTGGCTCGCTCACCAAAGCTCCCACCAAGGAGGAGGTGCTCAGTCAAGGAGATGTGGCCTCTGAGAGGGTGCAGGAGGCAGGAGTTGGGGTGTAGTCCAGGCAGCTTCTTGTCAGGAGCCTCGGGCCAGTGGTCCAGCCTCATTGGACAGATACTTCTTTCACTCCCGGGATGTTTCAGGTCCCAGAGCCTACAGAGATGAGTGGTGTACTCACACTCAAGAGGCTTCTGTGGCCCTGAACCCTCACCGTCATCTTGAGGGATGTCCTGAGATATCTGGGGCCATTTCTCTCTCATCCTCTAGACAGCAGAGCTGAGGAGTAGCAGGACAGACAGGCAGTCTGGTCTCCATGGGGGCCTTTACTGAGGCAAGCTCAGCACTGGGTCACATTTAAGTCTTGGACTAGTCTCTAGTTAGGTTTTCTCATGTGACCTTGGATGTGACACTCGACCTCTGTCCTATCAGTAAGGGGCCTTGTGCATAATCTGCGGTTCTCCTGCTTTTAGCCATGCCCTGTGAATTCTTTCCCCATGTCTCACACATGTGCAAACTTTTAGCTTGCCCACCCAGGAGGAGGAGAAATCAGAGCCTGCTTTTTGAGCTGTAATTTTGAGTTTGATGTTTTTATTGCATCCTGCCGAGTGATTTAAGTGTGTTTGCAAATGATTATACTGTGCTCCTCTTAAACAATTCTAAAATCAAATAAAACACTAAAATCAAATCCACCAATCAGTTGGTAACACAGGCATCAAAGAGGTCTCGGGGGAAACATGTCCTTTCAGGCAGCCTGAAGGGAGGAGACACAGTCCTACTGCCCCCACCCCGTATCACTGAAAGTTCATCCCACAAGGTCAGAGCGGGGAGGATGGGCTCAGGACAAAGCAAACGTCACTGCAAAGAGATGAAGCAAATAGAATCTCTCCATTGGTGTGAACCTACGATGTGTCTAGCTTTGAGGTAGAATATCATCTCTTTAAATCCTCACAATGACCTGGTGGGCAGTTTTACTGCCCAAATGACTACCGGTCAGCTGGTATTTGCTGAGTTCTTGCTGGGTTCCAGGTACCGTTCAAAGCATTTTACTGGAGTAGACTCACTGAATCCCCACACCTGCCATATGGTGCTTCGATGATCTGTGTTGAATATCTGGCTAGATTGGTCTGGAGAGGGTAAGTGACTCTGCTCGCATGGCTAGCGGGTGGCAGAGCAGGGATTAAAACCCAGTAGTCTGTCTTTCCCATGACTACCTTACACAGACTGTATATTCTAAAATAATATACCACAGCAGGGTAAGGAGCCACAGGAAACANGGGTTATCACCATGTGGGTGGATGGAGGCTAATGCAAAGATTTAAGGATGGCAACATGTGCTCTTCAGACCCTTCAGTATGGAAAATATTGAATGGCTTAGTCGTAACAATACTGCCAGTGAATGTCTGTTTTCCTCATTTCACAAAGGATCAAACTTCAGTAGCTTATGGGGGCAGGATTCAAACTAGGGTCTGCCTGACTGCAAAGCCCCTAGTCTAGAGTCAGGACCCATCCAAATCCAGGCTCTGCTGCTAGCCCACTGTTCTCAGTAGAGACTTCACTTGAAGCACATGGGCTCCGACTAGGTAAATGTAAGGTGCAGTATAGAGTAGATGATGCTCTATAAGGCACGGCAGGTGGCGGTTCCCTTCATCCTGGGCATATGATAGACCTTACCAATCAACCAAAGATGACGGCCCCAGGACTTATCTAACCACCACCATTTGACTGAAATTGGAACTGAGAGGATGCATCCCATTCTGAAAGGCTTCAAATGCAGATGCCATCAAACCACACACTGCTAAATATTCTCACAGAACAGGCAAAGCTCATTATGCACTATAGAAATACAGAACGACTTCACCTTCCCTGCAAGCACAGTGATTGGATTTGCTTTCTTAAGCAAAAGCACCCCCAATTAGANTTTGGACCAATGGCACCACAAAAGGATTTTACCCAGTTAGAAGTCCGCCACTCCCTGTCCCTGCCTTGAAGTCACCAATGCTGTTTGTTGTACCCNCTGAAAGGGACTCAGGAACAGTAGCAGCTGATGTAGCACTTTACCAGGCAACAAAAATCAATTTAAAAAGTGAATTATCCATGATTTGTGACAAATAATAAAATAATAAGCTTGTATCCATTGCAAAAGTGTCTGTGAGTGGAAAAGGATGTGACAAGAACAGAAAATGTAAATTGGCTCTGCAGAAGAAGAATGCTGCTGGGTTTCTGGAAGATTGCAATGCATCTCACTCAAACATAACTCTCACTTTGAGCCTCGCTAGGTCTGCATATTCCTCAGGGGCATATGAAAATCTTTCTAGACACGGTATCATGGCTACAGAGACAGCTTCTGTAGTTTTATTTTCATCTATCTATGTGTTCATCCATCCATTGTCTGTCTACCCATCAATCCCTCCAAAATCCATCCATCCACCCATTCATCCATCCATCCATCTGCCCACCCATCAATCCCTCTGATATTCATCCATCCATTCGTCCATCTATCCATCCATCCATCCATCTATCCACCCACCCATTCATCCATCCATCCATCTGCCCACCCATCAATCCCTCTGATATCCATCCATCCATCCATCCATCCAGCCATCCATCCATCCATCTATCCATCCACCTGCTGTCCATTCATCCATCCATTCACAACATCTTCCACATGTCCAGGGAACATTTATTAAGAACCCAATTTGTTTCAGGAACACTGCTGGGAACGAAGATTTGATGATGAATAACGTGGTTCTTATGCCCATGGNATAAGAATCTAGGAAGAACAGACATGACCTAACAAAGCAGGACCTGTAGAGGAGCTATAAGTACAGGAGTGCAGGGCATCCAAGAGGGCGTGATTAGACCAACTGGGGAGGGAGACACAAGAGAGACTTCATAAAGCAGTGGTTAGAACTGAGTCTAGAAAGAATGCAGGGTGATCAGGCATGGGAAGGGTGTTTTGGGTAGANGGATGTGCATGGACAAAGCAGTGCTAAAAAAAAAAAGCCCAGCATATAAAGAGGCCTGGCTTCAAGGAGGACCCCCAGGTGATGAATTGAGACTGGCATATGAGTGTTAGGCTGTGGCCAGTACAGGCCTGTCTAGGGAACAGGCCTGAAATGGTACTAGCTGAGTGTCTGAAAATTCTCCTGCAGGACACACACATCATAGTAGGTATGACCCTACAGAGTCAACCCCTCTGTCCTCTTTCCAGTGGTGTCAGTCTGTGATGACGACATGGTGTTATAATCACATCTGGGTAACTGCTGTGGATGCTGCCGGCAGTTTCCTTGGTGTNTGATTTGCTGGTTGGAATGGGGGGCGCNGATGAAGGTGGGNAGGTAAACTAACTGGAGTGACAAGCCTCCCTGGAAGTCACACTGGCCAGGCTTGGTCGCCTGCTTGCAAGGGCCAGGCACTTCACCTCTCAGAGTTCAGCTACTTTTAGGCCTTCTGATTCAGGGGCAGGTTCTTGCTCTACATGTGGCTTTGTCCTTCCCTGGTCAGGACCCAGGTGGTCCCACACCTGTNCAGTTAGTGTTGGTGACATAGTCTTGGAAGTCCTTCTCTCTGACTCCCACTCCCTCTCTGTAAGCTCTGAAGTGGTGATTTGGGTTCCAAACTGTTCTCAGAAAATTCCTGGGTCCAGCTTCCNCCTTCCAGCATCANGAAATGAACGAAGCAGAAGAGGCCGATGGAGCAACCTTTCTGTGTGAAACTGGCCCTCTCAGAGCTGNTGCTGCTGGAATATAGCCATACAGGGGATGGACCACACAGCAGCAACTTCTAATTCCACTCACATGGCTTGCGGCATGAATGACGCCTCCGGGGAATACACTGGGGCGGTCCCAAGCAGTCTGCTCCCCTCCTACTGCATTCCCATCTGGCTTCATCCTCTCCTTGGCNAGCCATNCATCTCCAATTCCCATCTTCCCACTCTTTCCCCTTAAAATACATTACATTTACATGGCACTGGGGACATTCTTGTAGGCGTGGGAGACGTAGTGCTGGAGGTGGGGTCAGAAGTGTTGATGGGGCTTAGATCCACTTCCATTCACGGTCTTTTTCTTTTCTCTCTCTCTCTCTCTCTCTCTCTTTTTTGAATGGGTGACTTTTATTATCTTTACCTTTTAAGAATAAAAAAACCAAAAAACCCTAGGGTTTTGCTGTATCTTAGTTCAGGCATACTTCAGACTAGTAATCCTCCTGCCTCAGTCTTCTAAGTGTCCCTACTGCTGAGATTACAGGCATGTGCCACCCACCACACAGCATTTGAAGTTAGAGTTGGATCCAGGTTGGTATATATTGTCAGCAGGTTTTCTCACAGGAAGCACAGCTCTGTGCATTTGGTATAGGTTTGGCTTCAGTTCTATTCACTCTTGGAAATGAGTGAGGATGGAAGGGGAAGCATGAGCCCCCACATGGGTACCACCAGAGTTTTCAGAGTCGCTGCATGTACAGCTAATGGTCATGCTAATTTTCCAGCCAGGGGTTGGGTATGTCCCCTCTGTGGCAGCTGGTACTCCATCTGCAGAGGCTTGGCCGAGGTATCGTCCCTCCCTTGGGACATACTACAGTGGCAAGGGGCCCACATGACAGGGACAACCCTGAAGCCCATGCGTGGAAGCCTGGAAGGCTCTCCTCTCTGTACTTGTGACATGTTGTGATCTAGGTCTATAGCATCCCTGAGTCCAGATGGCTGAGTCAGAGACCCAGTNACACTGAGCAGTTGTCACGGGATTCATCATTTATCACTTCTGTCTTCCTTGAGCTTTTCATAGGNGAGATGGTGGACTTCACCAGACATAAAGGGTGGTGTCTTCAATGGGATTCTGTGAGGGTGACCTATGAAACCTAAGGTTCATCCTCTTGGCACTTGGCTTATAGACCGGGCATCTCTTGGATCCTTGCAGCTCAGCCCTGCATCAGCTTGGGCCCTGCTTTATGTCTAGGCGGGCTCCCTAGTTTTGATGTTGGTGGCACCACACTGTGTTCTGCAAATCCCCAAATAATTAATTTTCACAGGAGCTCACGAGGGTTTAGACAACTTATCTCTCAGTCTCTGTTGGTCCACCAAATGCAGCGTTCTTGTCCCCATCTCTAGCAATACCATAGTCCCGGACACTCATCTCTCTCTCTCTCTCTCTCTCTCTCTCTCTCTCTCTGTTTCTGTGAGGATGTGCATATGTGCATGTGTGTGTGCATACAGGCCAGAAATTGACTTCTACAGTTTTCTACATTATTTTTTGAGATAGGGTCTCTCACTAAACTTGGAGCTCATAGATTCAGCTAGACTGGCTGGCTATCAAGCTCCAGGGATCCTTCTGTCTCCACCTAACCACATGATCCCAGGGTTACAAACACACGAAACCAGGCTAAGCTTTTGCATAGATGTTGGGGATTCAAACTCTGGTCCTCAAGCTTGCATGACAACACTTTATCAACTGAGCCATCTCCCTTGCTCTGCTAAGCCCAGTTTCTTACACAGGTCAGAGCTACATCACAACCTTAAAAGTCCACTTTCCTTTCCACTAAACCACGCCAATTTGTGAGGATGAGTTGTTGATCTTGAGTGGTACTTTTTTTTTATTTTATTTATTTAATGTGTGTGTGTGTGTGTGTGTGTCTGTGTGTATGTGCCATGTGCATGTAGGTACCCTTGGAGGCCAGAAAATGGCATTAAGTCGCCTAGCATAAGAGTTATAGATCTTATGTGGGTACTAGCAATTAACGTAGGTCCTCTCTGACAGTGGCAAATTCTTTTAACTACTGAGCTATCTCTCTATCCCCCACCTTGTGCTAATTCTAAAGGCTATCAGGGTCCATGCATGAAATAATTTGAAGGAGAATTGAGAAGATACTGCCTTTCAGAGTTCTAACCTTGACTCTTTGGTCCTTAGGAANGGTTGCTGTGACAAGATCAACACACTACCTACCTCCAGAGTTCAATGCCAATGGAGTCCACTATGGGCAGTGTACCCACTCCCTATTCCTATGTTGTAACTCTTCCTCTGGAGTGACTGAATGGTAGAACAGGACTTGTAGGTGATTAATTAATGTTAAATGATGTCATAGGATCTGTCCTGGTGTCTTTATAAGAGGAAGAGACAGCAGANCTCTCTGTCCCTGTGCACCTGNAGACTTTCTGAGAGCACCATAGGATGAAGGTGGTTGTCTGCAAGCCTCAAAGAAGGTCTTGTCAGAAACCAGCCCTGGCATCTTGGCCTCCCAGCCTCTAGAGCCATGAGGAAATGGGTATCTTTTGTTTAAGCCTCTGGGTCTTATATACATTGTGATGTATATAAGTGAGTGGGCTTGGTCACTTACTGGGTGACTTACCAAGTGACTGGGCTTGGTCAGTGAACTCTTGTTTGAATGTATCCTTCATAACTAACCTGTAGCTGGAAAGATTTCCCTCTTAAAACCAAGGTCATGGGCTAAATTTCTAGATAATTCATATCTATCCTAATGCATGTGTCTCACTCACCACGGTGGCTACTCCTATTTTATGGTGGGGGAAATCAAGTCAAGAAGAGGTCGTGACACAGATCAGAGTCACTTTAACACCTAAAAAAAGCTTTTCTTTCCAACTAAAAATAGATCCCATTGTAGTGGAGTCATGGTCTTGAAATATATTTTTGGGTGAAAGCCCAGGTCATCACTTCATACTTAGCATGCCACAACCCCTGACAGGAATTCTATCTGGGTCTCAAGGTTCNTTCCCTGGNCTTAGAGTCTTTGATGGTCANACTCCACTGNCAACTTCATTGAATTTGGNATCACTTAGGAGACACATCTCTGGGTGTGTCTGTAAAGATGTTTCTAGACAGTTTCAATTGGGAAGACCCACCTAGAANGTGGATGGAACCAGTTTATGGGTAGGGAATGAGTAAAAANGGGCAAAAGGAGAAAGCTAAGTGGGCTTCAGCCTTCATCCCTGGTCCCTGGCTATGGANGTATTATGAGCAGCTGCCTCACCCTCCCGCCACCACGTCTTTCCCGTCTTGCTGGACTACATCTCTATAAACTGTGGGCCAAATTTGATCTCTCCTCGCTTGAGCTGCTTCCTGTCAGGCATTTTGTCATAATATGAGGAAAAGTAACAAAATCAGAGTCCCAGGCTGAGTTTGGATCGTTGTCCACAGTCCATGGCTTTGCTTCTAGGTGGGACTATGAGGTATGGCTGTTGAGAGTGGATAGTCTGGACCTCCCNCCAAAAGAGNGCCAGATGGCTGGGTGGGGCCTGGTCACAGGCTCCTGCATCCTCCTGGTTNGGTCCTGGAATGACATGANCTCTCACTTTCTCAGGTGGAGCCCAACAGAGCAAGGTCAGTGCACACAGAGACTAGCTCATGACTTTCTGGAAAAGACTGCCTGGGGAGTAGAGAGGCAAGAGAAGCAGGTGCTATGACATGTGAAGTTGTGAAGTCCACGGGATTTTAGGATTTGGCACATCTGGATTTTCATTCCAAGTTCTGTTTCTGTATGTGTAGGCACAAATACCAACCCCCAGGTTTACTGTGGGGACCAAAAGGGGTGGCTTGGAAGAGTATTAGCTCAGAGGGTTCATAGTAGGTGCTTGTCAACATGGGGGGAGGGGTAGTAGGTGCATAGTAGGTGCTTGTCAACATCGGGGAAGGGGTGGCAAGAAGATTGGGCTGCAGTCTCAGGTAGACNTGGGCTTGGATTCAGCTCTTTCAAGNGCTCCTGCATTAGTAAGTTGGGAAGAACAGCTGGTCATTGCTATGAGGATCCTCTTTCCCGTCAGTTAGGATGTATCTGGTCCTACCTCCAAAAATGTCTATAATGCCTTGTCATAAGTGGCCTCCTAGCACTGTGTTCTAGTTTCCTTTTTGTTTCTTAGTGGCACATAGAATACGAACGGCCCTTACACTCATCATTGTTGTCTTAGATTTGCTGAGCTACATCATGACTGAGCTCATGGTCACCAAGGGCTCTGCACAATGCCTACCGTGAAGCAGATGCTCAGCTAATTGTAGCTGTGGTCACTGTTTCCCATGGGATCCTTGGGAAGTTTAAAACATCTCTGGGCNTTGCTGTCCTCACTCACACAATGACTGATCTTTAGGGCATAGGGTCAGAGGTACTATTAAAAAAGTTAACACATAGACCGAGGCATCCACCACACATTTGGAATGGAGTAAGAGCTCAGAGATGTTCTTCCTCTTCAGGGATGGCACCTCCTCTTGCGGAGTGTGGGATGGGGAGAAGGTAGGTGTTCCTCTTGCCTGAGCTCTTGGGACCTGCTGGATGAGATGCCTCTTGCTCAGTGCTTCCCCCTTGTGGCAAAGGTAGAGCCTGCAACTGGGAAGATGTAATGGGAACCCTTTGAGAGTCTCTTCATGCCCCAAGGTGGTGACCGCTGGAAAATTCCCCAGGGTACAGATATAAATGGAGAGACCACCTGAAGCCCCACTCATCTCTCAGGAGAACTTGCCCCCGTGTGGGAGATGTATAGTAGCAGAGGGTGAAACGAAGCATTAACCTTCCTTGTCCTGAGTGTCCAAGAGCTCTATTCAGAACTNAGTCCTGACTNGGGATGACCATGACTACTAGATATCTCCTCTACAAGTTTTAGAGTCCCCATATTCACAGTTAATGCATGTGCAGGGTTCATAACAAAGAGGACACTTGGAAGCATGGGGTCACCACCTACACTTGCCTTCTCAATGGCAGAAGCTTTGAAGAGAGCATGGGAAGGTCATAAGCAACACTGACTTCAGTCACAAAATGCTTAGCTGCCCTTTCTGCTGCTCTGATAAGATGGTCTTTGGAGCAAGCCTTCTCCTACAAGTCTGTACCATCTCAGATGAGCAGTTATGAGTGTTTGAACCATAAGCAACTCTGGGGGCTAGCCTTCCAAAGCAGAATGAGTCATATCTAAGTCTGCCCTTTGCCTAACTCCCTGAGACAGTGCCATGGCCANGGTGGGAGGTGAGGTGAGTGGGAACATCAGCATTCTGCAGAGATGAACTCTGGAGGAGGACTGTTGGTATCCTGCCACACAGTGAGGAGACTGCAGCAGGGACATGGAGAATCTTGCCTGAAATCCCGCTGTGAGGTGGAGTGTGATGCTGAGGTCACGAACCATCCTCCTATATTCCTCACAACCAAGTGGTCCTGCTTGTTCTACTACTAGGTGGTAGTTACCGCCCTAGGGAAGAAGATGGTTTTATTTGAGACTCATTGGGAGATTCCTGTATGTCCCAGGATGCTCTGCTCAAGGCCTCTCTCCCTATTGATGTATGAAGACATGCCATCACCCTACAGATGAAAAGACCGATGCTCACAGATATAAAGTGATTTGCTNGAGGCCACTTGAACCCACTCCTTTAGGCCCCTGGTTCTGTTGCACAGTGAACTAGCTGTCTCCCCATTTCAAACCCCGCCAGCTCCCTTTCTGGGTCCCTAACAAGCTTCTTGTTTGAGGGAGAGGATGATCTCATATTCTGAGGACTAGACTTCACAGTCACTTATCATACTGTTATGGCCCTGTGGTTTAAGTTTGAGCCTATCCTAATTGCTTAAAAATAAACTTAATTCCTGAGGATTGTAGCTCCCTTGACAGAGTGCTTGCCTAGCATGCATGAAACCCTGGGTTCCATCTTAAGCTGAAAACTAGGCACAGTAGTGCATGTCCATCATCCTAGCACCAGCAAAGCAGATGCAGGAGGATGAGGAGTCCAAAATCATCCTTGCTGCCTGGAGAGCTCAAGGTCATCCNGTGAGACAGGAGACTGTCTCAAACCATGACTCCCCCAACCTGACTTATCTCTGGAGCCTTCAAGAGAATNCCTAGGTGGGCACATGGGCGATGACGTGAAGAGCACAAAGATGCTCTAGGTTGGAGGGAGATAGCCTAAGCTCAGAAAGTCTTCCTACTTGTAGGCTGGGTGGCCTTGAGCAAGATGTTGACCTTCTTTTGAGTACCAGTTATCTTCATGTGACACAGGACGTCAACTTCCGTCTTGGAGGACTTTTATGAGATGACACACAAAGAGAATCCCACATTTCCCTAATGATATAGCAGGTGCTTAATAGATTTATATATGTATATGTGCACGCGCGCACACACACACACACACACACACACACACACACACACACACACACACACATTCTTTTTTGCCTGAAGCAAATCTCATCTGTAAAAATCCACCCAAGGTCTCTCTGACCAAGAGCAGGGATAATTTTAATTATTTAAGGATCTGTAATTTCCCTAGGTTTAACCCTGGGTCCTTTAAGTGGCAGCTACATGTGTGGGCTGCCATGCTTGTTTAGGAACCGTCAGTTGCTTGACAGTGACGTTAGTAGGAAGAGAGAAAGAGCAGGACCCACGTCATTGAAAGCTGGTGCCAGGAGCCACTGGCTGCTAAGAGCCAAATGGGACTTGAGAAAAGAAATAGATTTGAAAGACTAACCTAAGGAAAAACAATTNGTTTATAAATACCCGCCTCACTCTTTTTCCCAGGAACCCNTCCTCCCGTTGTGGAAAGCAAGCTATACATGCAGAGCAGGCAGCCCCCAGACGTTTCCCCCGTAAACTTTACAAGCGTAGTGACAGGTGATTGGAACGGGCCTTCCCCATGTAAGGTGCCAAGGTTGTAATTGCTAATTCTTCTGGCCGTAATTTATCCTGCTGTCCCTCTGGGTAGCTAAACAGCTCTGATCACGAGTCGCCCAATCGGCTTATAAGTCTTCTTGATGAATCACTCTCATTCTTGTGCTCCTTTCTCCAGGCTGCGGTAATTCTTGACAACTGCCTTACAGCTCCTGTCTCCTGTGGCTGCGGAGGGGAAGAGCCATCTATTAGGAGGCACACATGGAGAGGAGTGAGCTCCTGGTGTTTTNGGGGATGGTAGGTGGAGGCAAAGCTTTCCTCAGGATGGAGAAGATGGTGGTAGAGTCTGTGCCCAGTGACCTCTGGGGTGTGAGACACACCTTGTTTGAGGTCTTGTGTGTGTGTGGTGGGTATGTGGGTGGGTGTTCCTGCACGCATGTATGTTGTGTCCTGTGTGTGCATAATTGCAGGTGGGCGTGGGCCAGAGATCAACCTCACTTGCCCAGGATCCACCTATTTCCACTTCCCTAGCACTGGGATTAAAAGTGTGTGACCCCATCCCATGCCCCCAACCCTGTTATTAGCACAACCCATCCAGATTTTTTTTAATGTAGGTTCTAGGGTGGAGCTCATGTCCTCATACTTGTAAGGCAAGCACTTACTGGCTGTCCTATCTCCTCAGGCCCTGTGTTGGGTTCTTTTGAAGCAAGGCCTCAGACAGCCCAGGCTGTCATTGAACTCTCTCTCTATGTAGCAGAGGATGGCCTTGAATCTGGATCCTCTTTCTTCCATCCCCCAAGCGTTGGGATTGTAGGTGTGCCTCACTGTGTCTGGATGATGCGGGGTATTTGGGTCAAGGCAAGTTCTGCATCTTCATTAAGGAAACATTACACGCGGACTTGTGAGCATATTGCTCAGATGAACCAGGGCAGTATCGCAGAGCCTTTGAGTGCCCTGTACTGGAGGTCTCATCTTTCTTGGCCCTCTGTTAGATGCTTTCCCCAGGCCCCCCTCAGTCTTGTGAAGCACATGGCTGGCTCTCACCTATGAGATAAGGTGGAAGTGAAGTGGAATTCCTGGGCTAAGACTAGACAGGCTCTTTTCCCATCTGACAGCAGAAAGGAGACAAAGCTAAAACCCGGAGGAGGGCGGAGCCAAAAGATGGGAGGATCCTCGGTCCCTGACTGACTTCATGGAACACTGCCTCTTATAGCGGGTGGAGGATAAACCTTTATGGTGCTGTCACTCAGACTGAAGGGCTGATCGCTATGAAAGTTAGCCTCCCCTGCCTGCTACAGACNGTACTTTAAATGAACTCAAATTCTCCAACTTAAGGAAGTGACCAGTGGCAGGCTAATGGGGGGCTAACAAGATGGGATTTGCTAGCCAGAGAGTATATTGCAATGCATTTTTGATAGTTGTGTGGAAACTCGGAGTATAATTTGGAGAACAATAGCTACATGGAGTCATAATTTTTAGGTCTCATGAATTGTTCATGTTGGGAGTCAGAAGGAAAACACAGTCTTTTTACAGGATTCTCTTCCCCTCTCTCCGCTACCACAAGTGTATGACCTACAAATTCCATCTCCCCAAGCTAAAACAGATAGATGCCTCCTGTTCTCCACAAGTGGAGACTGTCCTTCCCTCTCTCAGATCATTGCAATAGCTTCCTACCTGCCCTCTGCCTCCCTNTGCACATAGTCTCATCCGAACCCTATCTTTCAAAATAACTCCCTTTACGTTCATCTGTTTATTCATCGCACACAGGCACGATGACATGCATGCAGAGGTGCATCCGAGGACCGAACTCTGGTGGTCAGGCTTGGCAGCAAGCCCCTCTCCCTGCTGAGCAAACCACTCCATCTTTCTACGATGCAGACCAGGTCATGTCCTCTCCCCAGTAAAGCCTGCGATCTGTGCCCTTGACTCCACTCTGTCTTCCCCCCTCCCCCCAAAGGTCTTAGGACCTCTCCAGCTTCACTCTCCAGCTCTCTGACTAGCTTGTCCTTCCTGCCCNTTGGTCTGAACATCTGTCCAGGGACAGGCTCTGTTGATGCTCTTCTCTCAGGACCACACTCCGTCCATTGCTCCTGCCTTTGTCACCTTTCTCCAGGCCTGAGCTTTACCTCACCTGTCACATCTTGTACTTACAAGTGGCATGCGCACTTCCC
>LZPO01117143.1:0-10343 GCA_001675575.1 Neotoma lepida
TGGCAGTGTTTTTAATACTATATTTGTGGGAGTAAGTTTAAAATATTTTAGAAACAGGGACATGTTTACTTAATGGAAAAATCTGTCTTGTAATTTTATCTGAGCTGTCTCTTGGATCACTTACCTGCTTTATCCTTGCAAATGAAAACAGGAAATACGTACATATGTAATGTAGAAGGAACTTGGTGCAGATTTTGGTGCACAGAATTCCTGTTTGTGAAGTTTCTCCAGGGTAGCTGTTGTGAAAATGTGTTGTGAAGTCACTTCATCCACTGTATATGTCCATGTCTCCCTGATTTCTCCCCCTCAAAAGGCAAAAAGCAAAACAAACCCCTCCAGAGTTCGAGGAAGGACAGAGGACGGTGACTGCTGAAGTTCAGGCCTTTTGGAATGTATTCTTGAGGAACTCTAAGTGTCTACTGGCTGTGTCCTTGCCAGGGTGCAGTTTCTACCTGCTGTCTCACTGTGCTGAAAGTAATTCTTGCACCCAATGACATGTATTNTTTCTGTACATTCTGACTNACATACTTGCTGCTTTATTGNGTTTTCAACCATTTATCCAACTTAATGAGAAGTATGTTGGCTTCTTTAAAGTGCCTTGCTAAGAGATACTTGGTCATAATTTTGAATATCTTCATGTCTTGCCTTATGGACTGTTACAACCTAATACCCAGAGAAGTTTCAGGTATACATTCTAATAGTATACGGTCTGATCATCAATTTTTTGTAATTCTCTAGGCTAGAATATGGAGTGAATCATCGCAGATGTNTAGGCTAATATTATACAAAATTATTTTTGTAAAAGGAAGAAAAAAGAAGTACTAGGTTTCCTTTTTGCTTCTATACTCCCTTCACAATGCTTTTGCTTTATCTATTTATTTTTGTGGTGCCAGAGGTCAAACCTAGAGCCTTACACGTGCTAGGCAAGAGCCCTCTGTCTGAGCTACAGTCTGGGCCTCCTTGGCTTTTGAAAGATAATTGAATCTAAAGTGCAGACCGCTTTGTAGTGCAAATAGGAACCCTTGCCTGTTNTACACGTGGTTCCCACCTGAAGCTCCGACTTTAGGAGAGGTGAGGCACCAGTGGGAAACCTGTCTGAAGCACGACTTAATATAGAACATGGTCTTTGATTTTTCTTTTCTTGTTCCTCCCTCCTAATAAAGACATTGCCACACATGTATTAATTTAGTGAAGTTTAATTAAAGAAATACAGATAGCCTGAAACCATCTAGTCCATGCCAGTTGCTCCAGAGGCAAGAGTACACAAACTGAGGCAGATGTGGGAGAGCTGCCACCTCCAGTTGCTTTGGGGGCCTTTCTCCTCACGAGGCCAGCCTCTTTGCTGGTCTGCTTGGCAGGTGGTAGTGGCAGTCAGCCAGTCAGCCAGCCGGCTTTACTCTGACAGAGGAATTTCTTAATATAAGCCATTTTAGCTTTTACTCTTATTTTACTCTTATTTCTTGCAAAAACAGGAGTAGGAAGCCTAAATTCTGGACTGTGAAGCAGAAATTGGAGCCTCTATTGCTGCTCTCAGCAAATTACACAAGGGCTTTTCTGTTGTCAGGTCTCTGAAAGGTCAGCAACTGATGTCTAGTCCTCACCTCTGCATGCCCAGCTATATGTGCGTGTGCATGCAAGCATGTAAGAGGTGCACAGGTGTGCGTGCCTCACTCCAGCAGAATACCACACAGTGAAGGGGGAATCAGTCTCTTGTCAGATAATGCCTTAGAATTCCACAAAATGATGACCATGGCAAAAGGAGCCAACCCTCAAAGCATTCAATTCTTCTCTTAATTGCTGAATGTTTTGAAAAGAGAATGTTTAAGAAACATTCAGGTCCTGGGGAGATGGCTCAGTGGTTAAGGAAGAAAGACCACTGACTGCTCTTTCAGAGGATTCGGGCATGGTCCTCAGCACCCACATGGCATCCCACAACTCTTTGTAACTCCAGTTCCAGGGGATCTAATGCCCTCTTCTGGCATCTGTGGGCACAGGCATGCAAGTGGAGCACAGACACATAAGAAGGCAAAACCATCCATACACATAAAAGAAAAAGGAAACATATTTATTTATAGGTAATGGTACTTGGTTTGCAGATTAAATTTTAGTCTTTAAAAAATAAGCCAGATTTTATAGAAGTTTTACAAAATCCCTTAAGAAAACCCAAAGTAGAAGAGTGGGAGGTATTAAAGCCACTGTCATGTGACTGTGGGGAAGCTGTAGTGCAGGATTCCTGTCTCTATCAGGAGAAATCTTTGTAGTGGGCTATATTTATANTAACTCACTTCGAGTTTTCCTTGTCTTCTCTTTTTCTCTCTATTTAAAAAAAATTGGAGACAGCATCTCATTATGTTGTCCAAGCTGCTCTTGAACTCATGACCCTCTTGCCTCTGCCTTCCAAGTGCTGGGATTATAGGCATGTGTCACTACACACAGGTTTACTTTAATTTCTCTTAAAAAGAGGTGCTTGAAAAAATTTACCAAGAGTCTCTTGAAAGTCATCTTGGGGAGCCATGGGATTGTATTTGGAAATCCACTGATCTGTTTGACAGAAAGCTTGACAAAACATTAACTTCATGATTACTTGAGCTATGAATGCCCCAGATTGAAAATAAGCTGTGTAAAATTAATTCTGCTGGTATTATTGCACAGCAATATTTAAATAGCCTTTAAAAATCAGTGCTCTGTAAAAATGAGATCACCACTCTTCTTTACCCTTTTCCAGCATGTGAGTTTTGTCCATATTTATTTCACTGGACTTTAACCACCTCACAACTACAGATGTGCAGCTGGCCCTTTTTCTCTTAGCATGTGCATACCCACAGAGTCAACCAACTACAGATGGAAAATACTCAAGAATAAAAATGTTGCATCTGTATTGAACACATACAGACTTTTTTTCCTTGTCTTTGTTCCCTTGACAATACAGTATAACAACTATTCACATAGCTTGTAAGTTTTAAGTACTCTAGAAATGATCTTCTGTGTGGCAGGAAGATGTGACTTGGACATCCACAGATTTTGGTATTTCAGAGGCCCTGGAACCAATCCCCTGAGCATGCTGAGGGACAACAGAGGTTAGTTTTCCTCTGTAGGTGTTTGTTTTAAATGTCTTTTGAGCATTTCATGGCCAGGAAGCATGTTGTATTAAGCTGCTCATTCTCCAGCAGACAGCTGTCCTTGTGCAGGTAGCTTTTGGCTTTCTCCAAGGACTCAGAAGAGACTGAAGAGTGTTATTGCTGTATTTCAGTTGGACTTGGGAACTTTTCCTTTCATTTAGGATATTCTTCTGCTATTTTTGTTTGTTTGATAAATTAAGAATATTGGGTGGTGACATGGCTCAGTGAGTAAGATCGCTTGTCTCACAAGCCTAATGAGCTGAGTGATTCCTGGAACTCACCTAAAGGTGGAATGAGAGAACCAACTCTATATAACTGTCCTCTGACCATCATGCATGGACCATAGCACACCCCTATCCACCTAATACACATGTGCGCACCCCCCCCACTAATTAATTAAATGTCACCTGCTAAATGGAAGTTCCTTTTCTCATTGTTGTGATAAAATTCTAGACAGAAACAACTTAAGGGGAAAAGGTTTATTCTAGCACTTTACTCAGGGAATTGAGCCCATCATGTCAGGGAGCGATGGCAGCAGAGTGGCTTCTGACTGTGGAGGCAGAAGCATGAGCTGACTGGTCACAGTGCAGTGACAGTCGGATGGAGGTAGAGAGCTTGGGCTGGATCCAGGGCCGGGTTAGAACATGAGATCTATGCCCTACTTTCCAGTGATCCACTTCTTCCATCTCAATCTCACCTCTTAAGGTGCTACCACTTCCCAAAACAGTGCCACTCATTGCAGAGGACCCAACTATTCAAACAAGTGAGTCTGTGGAAGGCATTTCACATTCAACCACATTTTGCGCTTGACCTCCGTAGGCCTATGGCCATCTCATAATGGAGAGTACATTCTAACTTTACAGTCCCCATAGTTTTACAACTCCAGTACTGTTCAAAACCTCCTCATAACTCAAGGTAATCAGTTAACTATGAGCTTCTGTAAATCAAAGACAAAGCTCCACACTTCCAGTTTACAATGAATGAATATTCTGATTCTAGAAGGAAGAAATAGGGGCATAATAAGGACAAGATCAGATCAAAACAAAGCTAAAACCTAACAGGGCAAACATCAAATCATTCAGTTTCATGTCAGATACCTAGGGCTCAAGGTGACATCACCAGGGCTCCAANGGGCTGGAGCAGGCCTACTCCTACAGCTCTGCTCTGTAGCAAATGTAGACTCTTTCTTGGGTCAGTTCCACTGGGAACCTACAGCTCATCCCAATGGGTGTGCTGCTTTCTTAGCATCTAAAACATCTGGGCTTCAATTTCACACCTCTGTACACTCCCACTTAGGAGCTCCACGAAGGGAATACTATCCAGCTACTCATTGCCTGGCTTCAACAGCTTGGTATAAGTCTTCACAACCCCACACATCTTATGTTTTTGCTAAGCAGCACTGTGGGGATGCTGCTGCCGTGACCTGCTACCAGCTTGTGATGTAGTCTGGCCCCCTTCTTCCACAACGCCAGTGGCCTTTGAGTACTGAGCCAGTGAAGACATTCCCCTTGGCGGTCTATGCAAGGCTATCCTGGAACTCTACTTTTTCAGGTGCTATTTTCTCCTTTCAAGAGAATTTATATTGTTNTACACTAGATTGATGGAGTCTTGCCCTCCAGGGACCTTTCCCATCATCCCAGTCTAGAGTGGGAAGCTTCTCTTTAACTGCACTAACCTCTTAACAATAATGACCATTTTGTCTACATCCTTAAACTTACCTATGCTCCTTTCCTTACCAAGCTGCACTTTTCACATCTTTCTTCTCTATATTTTGCTCTCTTTCATCTAATCTGATTAAGAGCAATAAATAGTAACCCAAATGCTATAATGTATTGAAATTTCTTCCACCAAATAAGAGCTCTTGTACCCCTCTGAAATGGCACAAACACAGACTTTACTGTGCATTTTTATTAGCTTTGTGATCTTCTGAGCTCCCACCAGAATGGCCCAATAAGCTCTGCTTTTAGCATCCTAGGACTTCTGTAACCTGTTGCTCCAAACTCTTCCACATTCTTCTTGCAAACTACTTCCAATATTCTATAAACCACATGGTTAGATTTTCACAATAAAACCTTATTCAGTGATACTGATTTTCTGCATTAGTTACTTTTCTCATCTCTGTGACAGAATACCTGAAAGAAATAACTGAAAAGAAAGATTTATTCTGGTTCATGGTCCTGAAGATTTAGTGTCATGGCAGGAAGGTATGGTGATGAGTAGGGTTTGAGGCTGTCCTGCCTGGAGGGTGACACAGTTTGTTATATTGCTGTGGTAGTCAGTATGCAGAGTGTTGACCCAGAACTGGGAATGGACTATAGCCAACAAGTTCTGGTTCTCAGCAACCCACTTCCTCCAGTTGACCCCAACTCTAAAGACTTTCTAAGTCACATCACCATCTGGAGACTAAGTATGCAGATATGTGAGTCAGTGGGGGACATTTCACGTTCAAACCATAATATTAGTTCACAAATAAGACACACGATTTAAAAAGTTAAAGGGCTATACAGTGAAAGTAAGTCTCCCTTCCATTCAGTCCCCTGACTACCTAATGTCCTACATCCTTACAGTTCCTGTGTGTCTTCCTAAAGACCATCTCTGTTTTTTAGGCCTGGTAGTGATTAAAGGAATGTCCCTGTCTGAGGCCTGAATTAGACAAATTCCTTCTCTGTTCGTATCGGTCTTCANTATCAGAAGTCACAAAACCCCAAAACTGTCACTAAAGTAGTAGTTTAGGATCTCAGCTGTTAGGCTCTTTTGTACTCTACATACTTTTAACAATGAATAAACTTTCAAGTAGCTTTTAAACTTTATTGAAGGAGAATAGTTGATATACTTAGTGTCTTAAATAGCTTTAAAAGTCACAAACCAAGTTTCAGGTATGAATTTGCATATTAATTTTGAATTTTTTCTTCTTTCTTCTTTGATTCTGCTTATCATGCAGTTGTAGGGAACTTCAATGTGACCTAGTTGGAAGGAAGCCCATTTTTGTGAAATTAATGTGTAAAACATGGTGGGATTATTCCTTGGTATATTAACAGTGCTCTGCAATCTTGTTAACTGTTTTGAAGCTTGCATTTATCACAGCTTGAAGCCATTTGGAATGTGTGCATTGTGAGAATTTTCTTTGTGCATATTTTCTGTATTAATCGGTGACCTGCAAGGTGGCGGAAGAAAACAGGTTACTTCCTACTGAAATGATGGACATTGAGCAAAGAATGGGTCAGAGTCAGACTCTACAAGTTGAAGGANGCACAGGAGAATCAGGAGCCTATTTCTCTCAGTCTAGCATTGCCATACAATAACTATGAGAGGGTGGGGGTGGGGGTGGGCTAGACCAGAGGATTAGAACATGGGGAGGATTTCAGTTTAATAAGGTTTTGTTAGGCTCTAAGAAGAGGTGGTTTCAAGTAGTTGGGCCCAGAATGACCNTCCTCTGCTATNAGTTATAATTGAGGGCAACCAGCCCATCTCTCTTCAGGTGTTCCCAATATTTGAAGAGTCATCACCCTTAGATGGAATTTTATGTGGTAAGCACATTTACGGTAATAGACTTTTTATGTATTTAGTAGCAACCAATTTAGGGCATTCCAAATGTGCATTCTAAAACAAGCAGTTTTTCTACTGGACAGTTGCTCAGAAAAAGGCAAAGACAAAGATTACTGATTGCAGAGTTACCGTTGAGTGGAAAAGTTTTAGGCTATGGATTTCTTAAAGGAAATGTACTTTACTAGTAAAAATAATACAGATACAAATTCATTTACAGCTAGAATTCTTATAAAGATAGTTGTCCAAAGGCCTTTATATTTCTTTGGTGGTTATCTGATTGTAAAGCTGTGATAAAGTACATAAAATAATTACTTGAGCTGGAAGAGACCTACGGAACAAAGATTGAGTCCTAACCACTTAGTAAGTGACTTTTTAAATGAGGAACCCCTTTTTTTTTGCTCCTCAAGGTCTCACAGCTCTTAGAGGCAGAACTAGATCCAGAGCCCTGTATCCTGTCTGCCACCTCCACGGCCAAGTTCTGAAGTCAAGACTTAATGCTTTAGTCCCCAGGCTTAGAAAACAGCTCTGAACTCTTAACTCTTACTCTTTCTGCAAATCAACAGGACTATCAGGAGGGGATGAAGCAGAAGTGGAAAGGGAGCCTGCCCTGCCTTTCCATCAAGTTCCAGGTACTGCTCTGACCTGGTAACTCAGTGTGGAAGATGCGGCTTTGCATGTTCTTTCTCTCTGGTCTCCGACGTGTGTTCCTGAGCTCACCTTCCTTCTGCTTTTTCAGTCCATTGAAATCCTTTGTCATGTGTCTGCAAATTCCCCATGCTCATCGGATCCTTCTAAGTAGGCTTGCAAATAAGGCTAGCTAGTGAGAGAGTGGCATGTTAAAATAATCAATGGAACTTCCTGAAAAACAATGTGATTTTTGACACATACATGCCTAAGTGTTGTATCTTTCCAAAGATAGGAAGTCAGACTACCTGGCATGAGTTAGAAGCAGTTTTACATTGGGATGACGTGTGATCAGGAAACTGCAGAATCTCAATTGATTTCCCCCTTGAGTTAGCTTACAAAACACTGGTCTTCACTGTGACATTTTAATATACACACTTGAATATGTTTGTTCTTATTCATCCAGTTTCCTTGATGATCTGCAAATGAGGATATAGGGAAAAGGAACCCTTAGGACCTCCACTTTGATGATTGCATCTCATATTGTATAATTTTTGTGATATGGAGCA
The DNA here is from genome assembly GCA_001675575.1 of Neotoma lepida. NCBI lineage: Eukaryota > Metazoa > Chordata > Mammalia > Rodentia > Cricetidae > Neotoma > Neotoma lepida. The sequence goes on from LZPO01117143.1 coordinate 7,859, forward strand.
TACATTTCTTCTTTCTTTAATAACCAAGGACTAATTCATTCAAAACAGGGCCAATAAAACCACATATGATTCTTATGGCTACTGTTCCTGTTATCATCAATATTTAATATGAATTTTCTTTCCATATTGATGAGATAAAATATTTCCATACATAATATTAATGAGATAGAAATGTAGCCAATTACTAATGTCTTTGGAAATGACATACACGGTTCTGCCTTGGTTGTGAAAATTTTGTGATGAAATACTAGGCTGTTATAAATGTATTTTGAGAAGCTATCCCTTTTCTATCCTTACTCCTCCAAATAAAGAATTTAGCAACTACATCCTAAATCTAGTGTGTTCTATAACTGTTACAAATAGTATTTTGCACACATGCAAGTGTGTATGTGTTAGTAGTTTGTTTGAAGAAAGAAAAAACTATCACTTGTTAGAGTCAGAACATTCTGTGGAGCTCTCTCAAGCATGAAATTTGAGTTGCCAGGCACATGTGTATTCCTGGGAAGTGTTGGCTATGTATCAAGAGTGACAAGCTGCACCCCAACACTCCCAATACCATTTGGCTTAGACTGAAGAGAGCAGAGGGCACAGAGGGAGAAATGACTGCCACTGACTACCATGCTTGTGACTCACACATTCCAGTTAGTGATCACTCACTGTCTCTAGCTTTTGACTTACTTTTGTCTCTATTTTTTTTCCTTCAAGACAGGGTTTCTCTGTGTAGTCTTGGCTGTCCTGGAACTCACTCTGTAGATTAGGTTGGCCTTAAACTCACAGAAATCCATCTGCCTCTGCCTCCCGAGTGCTGGGATTAAGGGCGTGCACCACCACTGCCAGGGCTTTAATTCTCTAGTACTGGACAAGAGACAGGGAATGGAAATGTCCAGCTTCTTGACATCTGATTGTGTTCCATGGTATTTGTGGATCTTNTGGCATCAATTTCCCTGTCTCCAATTTAGGTTATCTGACTTGCTTCATTTCTTCCTTCTCTCTCAAGTTTTCTTTATGCTGTTGTTTCTGTATTCATGATACATTTTGAATCTTCAGGCAGCTGTCTTAAAAAGTGTGATTAGAAAAGCATAAACCAAAAGAGATGCATTTTTCCTAGAAAAGATAGAGTCCTTGAGGGAGTAGGACCAGAGATTGTTGTAGCCAGAAAGAAGAGTATANCTTCTTAGCAAGTGCTCTGGACTTGGGAACCAGCAACTTAATGTTCTGTTTCTATCAAAACTGACTTGTCAGCTCAGAGCGTTGGTTAAGGTATTTTTTCTCTGAACTGCATTCTTCTATCTCCAAGAAGGGTAAATATAAGTTCTCTCTGAGAACCAAATTAAGGCATCTTAGAGAACAGCTTTCTTCCCTTTTCTTTACTTGGAGGCAATTGGCAGAGTATATGTCCCTTCTTTGCTTTGAAGAAGGGTTTTTAAATCCTGGAATTGGAAAGCATCTTAAGTGTTGCAGTTTTTCAACCTCTGGGGTAAATTAGATGCTTTGGTTATCTTCATTCTCACTGCATCCTCTGAATAAAGGTGTTGGTGATTTCTTGGACATATAATGCTTGGGACAGTGAGGAAGTTGACTCACAATCTGGTTTTATTGCTCAACACAAAGCTACAAACTTAAATGTTGATAAGCATTAGCCAGGTAATCTAGGTGACGTAAGGAGACCAAGAGTTGAGGTCATAGGGAATACCAGAGCTGTGGGAACAGGCAAATCCATGCTCTACAAACATGGGTTTGCCACCCCATAAAACATCAGCTGGATCCAGTAAAGTACAGCTACTTATGGCAAAGAGCCATGGTCTTTAGTGGACTGTGTTCACTGAAAACAGCCATTGTATTACTAGGAAATACAGGTTGGGAAACTCATCTATTTACAGTAAACATGACTATAGAAGTTTTCACAGGCTGTTTTCCTCAGTATGTGAATGTGTAGTCCTTACAGGCCTTCCTTTCTATGTACCTCAACACTCTACTACTCTTCCATTCTCCTTTAAAAGCATACTCAAAATTATTTATTCTTGCAATTTTCTATTCTTATGACTAACCCCTTTTTGAAAATATTTTCATTTGGATTGTCCTCCCACCTATAGAAGTACTTGTTTTTGAATGTTTCATGTTTTCTTGAGTTTATTTCTACACCCACAAAGAACTTTACCCATGAATCCAACTTGAATCAACACCGGATCTGTCCTCACAATTTCTGCCCCTAAGGCAGTTTCTCTGTGTAGCCCTGGCTGTCCTGGAACTCACTTTATAGACCAGGAGGGCCTCGAACTCAGAGATCCGCCTGCCTCTGGCTCCTGAGTGCTGGGATTAAAAGTGTGCACCACTGTCTCCTGTCTGTCCTCACATTTTGTGGTTGGTGGAAAGGAGACATTGATCAGTGTTCCCTTTGTGATATCCTACATATAAGTTGAAACTAGGCAGCTCCCCCAAACCTGCACAAATCTGCAGTTATTTTTCTCTATCTATCTATCTATCT
>LZPO01117143.1:12058-38359 GCA_001675575.1 Neotoma lepida
GTGTATAGTTCAGCAGCACCTTAGTTTACATGTAAGAAGGTGAGAGAATAGGAGAAGCTTTAGATTGAATGTAAATAATATGGTATAATTATCATATAGCTACTGTTTGTGTTAGACTTTGCGGGTGTCTATCCTTTTATTTAAATTTAGTAGTCAGTGTCCTGTTAATATATGAACATAAGATGCATTTTTTTGTTATTGTCNTTACAGGTTTTGGAAAGTGACCATGAAGACTGAAGAAGTTATATTTTTAACATGATACTTGAAGTTAATGACTGCCTACATTTTCTTGAAAATTAAATATGACTTAGAAGTGTCAAAGGTTTATGATGTCATCAGTTTCGACAGAAAGCAAACTCCAGCAGGCTGTCAGCCTGAAGGGAGTTGACCCAGAAACATGCATGATTGTGTTTAAGAACCACTGGGCACAGGTAATAAATGATCTCCACCTCCTCTGCTGGTCTCAGTAGCCCCCCCCCCAGCTTTTGCCACATTTAGCCAAGATTTCCTACTCAGTGACAGCTAGCTGATTTTCTAGAAACACTGGGTATGACAGGCCCTTTCAGTCAAGAGAAAAGCAAGTTTTTCTTCCTGATTTCCTATAGTATGTATCTGGTTAAAAACATTGTTTTCACAAAGGAGTTGCTCATGAAGCATTTATTATAACTGTGTTGAGTACTTCAAATGCTCTATATCATCTAATCTTCTCCAAAACCAATAAGGCAGTTAGTAGAGAATGGAGAATTTTACAGGTTAAATGACCGTCTGGATGTTCGGTGAATTACCAAGCCAGATCTTGGTACTCAGACTTCAGTCCCTTGAGTCTAAAGCCCATGGATCTGACCTCAGTACTCTACCATTGTCAGGCCTGTGGACTCCATGCNGTGTAAGGAGAGCTGTCTGGCTATGCCTAAGTCCTCATCTTCTTTACTAAGCACATTAGTTTTTATGGATGATTCATTTTGACGTCTCTGTGGCTCTTCTCTGGTCTGCTGGTGTGGATAATTAAGGGTTGAATGTTTAGAGAATTTACCAGCCTGCCCCTTTCCTCAGGGAGCTTACAGGTAGTAAAATAAACAAAATTGGTATTCTTTACTACTTGCCCAATGTTATACTCCCCAGGTGAGCTGGTAAGTGGCTATTTATGTGACAGTTTTTTAATGACTACCAGGTTCCTTCCTGTGTCCGGAAACAACATATGGGTTAAAGCCCTGAACCTGTAAATCACAGCAATTACAGGGGACGCAGTTTAGATCAAAAGGGACAAAATCAATTCTGCTTCTGGATTGTTCACACCTTATAGTTGCTTTTCACTATCCAATGTAAAGCTTCCATGCCTTTTTTCTGCTTTTCCATTACTCTGAGTTATTGTTCAGATTTTAATGGATTCACTGTGGGCATTGAGAACACCTCTACTATAGTGAAGGGAAGGAAGTAATTCAGGGTTATTCTTGAGAATTAGATAACTGCCTTTGGCTTTGCACTTTTTAAAGCATTTTAAAGCGATGGCTCCAAAGTCGGCTTGAGAACCCCGAGAGATGTGGCCAGCAGTCCTCAGGAGGTCGGCTTCTGTCTTTACCTGTTTGAATCATTTATTATGTTGTGTTTACACCATATACAGTGTATCTGTGTATTGCTACTACATCTTGTCTATTTGATTTACTTAATTATTTATGCCCATTTTTGAGTGGATTACCACACTGATGGCATTTTCAGTTACCATTCATCTGACTGATGGCATCTACCTTTGGAATGTGAAATCTTTGCTGTGAGGCCCACTGTGTTTGTATAGACTACATTTGATTATTAACATTCCTTATGAGGTTACTGTGATGTGACCCATTTGGCTTTCTGTGTTGCTTTTAGAGACACAGATACATCACTGACCTCTTGGCTCTGTGTAGGTAGATCATCTACCTTCTCAGTCCTGTCTCTTTCTCCAAAGCAGTTGGGGTGCTGCTAGATTGTCCTGTGTCAGGAGTGTGTCTATCTTTTTGTCACATTGTTGAGAGTAAATATTGGTCCCAGAATACTATTAGACATTTCCATGTCCNGCATGAATGGCTTCATCATTATCAGACAGTGTGGGTTATTTGAAGCTCAGTGCAGGTGCTTAGCACCGTCCTGTTGAAATATACTGAGCTGAANATGAGAATATCTTGTCAGAGGGAATGATGTTAGTTATTAAACAATTCCCTTTGTAAAGGGTGAGCTTGTCTTATGATAGTTCAGCACTTTCCTTAACTTTGGTTGGATTTTTTTTTAAGAATGATAGAAAAGACCTTTTTATCAGTCTCTTTAGACTTAGCTTTTTATTCTAAATAAATCTGGAAAATACCCTCAGTCTCTGTTGGCAGAGGCTCTGTGGATCTTCTAATCAACTGTATGAATGAGATACTGGTTGAGAAATAAATGCATGTGGGTATNTAAGTGACTATTTTCCCTTAGAGGCTGAGTTANCCAACAGTTCAAGTACATCCCTGGAGCATCCTAGGTGGGACAGCTACAGGAATTAAGTCAAGAGAAGGGNCTATTATGGGTGAGAGTGGTGAAGAAAGTCATAGTTTGGGCAGTTTGGCTGTGGAAAAAGTTCTGATGTCAGAGGAAGGGAACATTTTAAGAGGTAATAAATGCTCAGTTTTGACTTTTTTCTTGGTGTAAAAGAGGGTGAAGAAGGCAAAAATTGAGGGTAAGACAGATGTGGGCTGGGAGTGAGTCCTTCAACTGTGAGGACTGGCTGTTGTGCATTCATCTCTGGACTTGCATACCTTGGCTCTTCACCGTAGCTTCTCCTGCTGGGGTGACTGAAGGCAAACTCAGGGGGAACAAGCTAAACTCTGACATGTATACCTCTGTACCTGCTGTGACTACAGCCCCCCAACTCCCCCGAGGCAACCAAGATAACCTGAGAGGCCTCTAGGAAATGTGGCATAGTCAGGACTGAACAGCCACATTGTATTTACTGGAGTGTGCCATTAACCACTCAGTACAATACTTTTGTATACCATAAATTAGGAAAAATGAAGGCAGCGAAAGTCTGCACTATCTAGAATTCATTTTTGTTAGGATACTTCAGTATAAATTCAACATAACTGACATGCATTTGACAGGCTCCGTTGTACTATTTATGAGTTTCTTCTGTGGCAGAGCTTGAGTTACAGAGCTAACANAGACAGAGAGAGAAGGGTAACTGCTTTCTGTCTTGGCNTCTACTGTCAGGGGCAGCTAGTTCTACAACTAACTGGGCTCATATCCAAGGCAGTCTATCATNCCTGGGCTTGAGTGGCCTGGNAGTGNANTTGAATTTCCAAAATCCCCGGGGCATGATGTGATGACAGAAGGGTGCTCCATAGACACCCAGAAGTAGCCTCCTTCCTAATAGTGACATTGGAGAATATAGGCTTAGGAACTTGGGTCTGGCCCATGCTTCCTCTCACCATCTTGAGTGGTCACCAGAACAGTAGACCTAAAATCCAGATCTATCTGTGACCCCTCTAGTTGGACTTTCCAGTGGCATATACCCACCNACAGGCCAGGATGGCACAAACAGTTCCTTAGATCCTAGCGTCTGTGACTNCAGAATTGAAGTTGCTTGGCATCCGTGTCCACCATCATCCTAGCCAAATGTCCTGTAGTTTCACGCCTCTGTGCCTGAAGTACTTGCTGTTCTTTCTGCTTGAGTATTCCTCCATCCAGTTAAATGCTGCTTTCTACAGGACTCATTTGGGACATCATTTCCTCTGGACACTTTCCCAGCTCTTTAATGTTTTCACTCTTTGCCTTGCCACTGCAAGCTTTNTTTTACTGTTCCATCAGACTCNGTATATTACAATGGTGTATGTAACATCTTCTCCTCAACATCATTGCGAAGCTCCTCAATATCAGAGGCTGTTAGTGATGTATTTGTGTTTCCGGTGACCATAACGGAGTATGACATACTCTAGTATGACATTTCTTAATAAACTGCTGAACAGCAAGGCCGGGACTAAGAAACACAACTTTAGAAGACCCAGGCAATTTAGGAAGCCACTTTAAACATGGATTAATTGTAAACCACNNTATAATATGCTTCCAGGAGGATCTTTGGACTTACCTTCAGGGATAAGGACAGTATGTACTTGTGTTAGATTGTTACAGTCATTTACAAAAACAACTTATAATATGGCAGGTTACTGCTTTTATCTCTTTGCTATCTTTGCATTTTCTGAATGGAAGAGGATCCAAATGGAAGCAATCACTGACCTACCAGATAACAGATTGCTCAAGTAAACTGGCTGGTNAATTAAACCACCTACCTACTGGTCACTTTTCGTGACATGTTTATACTTTGTNACTACATGGACCTTGTAATAGTTATTGTGTTCTTACTTTTTTTAATCAGGAGAATGGGGGGGGGTGGCAATTAGAGGAAGCTAGGCAAGGTGGTATATGTCTTTATGTCTGTATTTCTAGTACTTTGACAGCAGAAGCAAGAAGATCAAGTGTTCACAGTCAGAGTAGGCTATTTAGTGAGTTCCAGGCTAGACTGGCCTACCTAGCAAGACCCTGTCTCAAAAAATAAACAACAAAAGAAAAAAGATGCATTTCCATCCATCTAAAAAACAATCTAGGTCTTCTTTTTACCAAAAATTCTGTACTTCAAAAGAGCTGTTTTTAAAGATTTTTATGTTTATTTTATAGCATACTTTGTGACTATATGGGCCTTTTTCTATTTATTATATACAAAGGAAATGAGTTTTAAAAAATTAGAGAAAGCTGGGCACGATAATGTATGTCTATAATACTAGCCCTTGGGTGGCTGAGGCAGGAGGATCATGAATTTAAGGCCAGCCTGGACTAATAGTGAGACCCTGTGCAAAAGCAAGCAAGAAAATGTCAGGACCATATCATTGTTACAGTAGTGATGCTTGAGGAAGNAAATACAGTGGCTTGTCTTTTTCANNTCAGAAAGGGTCGGCAGTGAGAAAAAAGTGGAGGCACGTAGATTTGTTTTAATGTCAAATACCTTTCTAGTGAAAACTAGAGGGTGGGTTTTAGGTCTAGTACATAGTATAGAGCTCTGAGTACCCTGAATCCATTAAAGAAATACAGAACATAATGCATGGATTTGACATGCATATTTGCATTTCTCGCTCTGTTTAGCTTTGCTTTTGGTAATGTCACAGACTAAATGACAGAGAACACTGAAAGCCTTGGGGAGATAGAAAGTTTAGAAAGTGNGGATTGATCTTCTGAATATCTTAGAAAATTGATGTCCACCAACATTTTAAGTATTTATGTCTCTTTCCAGCTTTATGAGTGGCTTTAAACTTGACATCTGAAAGTGGACAATAGCCATGCTTCTTAAGAGAGTACCAGCATCTGGTGCTTCTGGAAGACCCTAAAGTGGATGAGCCTGCTGCAATGTCGGCAGCTATGCGTACTCACCAATAAGTCTGATTTGTGATATGGCTGAGGCTAATGTTCTGTTCAGTATTTTACTTAGANCCTTCTCCCTGTGTTCTTTTCATAGCTCTTATTTATCTTTTAAAAAAGGGTTTTATTAACAAGAGTCCTTGGTGGGTTATTGTGAACTTGACACAAGTTAGAGTTATTTGGGAAGAGGGCCTCGCAATTGAGAAAATGCCTCTGTAAGACTTGTTTGAGCAAGTGCATCAAGATCATAATGGGGAAACCTGCAGAGATGACCAAACCAAACTAGTGGGAACTCATGAAAGTTGGATCAAGGGCTGTGGAGCCTGCATAGGACTGGGCTGGGCCCTCTGCATGGTGAGACAGTTGTGTAGCTTGATCTGCTTGGGGGATCCCCTGGCGGTGGGATCAGAATCCATCCCTGGTGCATGAGCAGGCTTTTTGGAGCCACTACCTATGATGGGACACCTCACGCAGCCTTGAGGCAGGGGGAGGCTGGGGGGGTGAGAGGAGGGAAGAGGGGAATCTTTGATTGGTGTGTAAAATGAATGGAAAAATTTTCTTAAAAAAAAAGAAAAAAATAACTACAGATTTAAAAAAAGGCTTGTTTGTAGGCGAGTCTCTAATGCCTTTTCTTAATTAATGATTGATGTAGGAAGGCTCACTAATTATGGGCAGTGCCACTCCTGGACCTGGTCCTGGGTTGTATAAGGANGCAGGCTGAGCGAACCACGTGGAATGAGTCAGTAAGCAGCACTCCTCCATGGCTTTTGCATCAGCTCCTGCCCCCAGGTTCCTGCCTTGACTTCCTTCCCTGACTTTGGATGGTATACTANAAATTGTACCATGAAATAACCCTTTTCCTCCCCAAGTTGCTTATAGTCATGGTAGCTTGGTTTTTTTTTTCTGCAACAGAATCCCGGAGACAGTGTGTATCAGTCGTACACAACAATGAGTCTCACGTCTGTAGTGCCGTGTATTTTATCTTATTCACCACTCACTACCCTTTTGTTTTCCTCTCTCTCCTCTTGACCCCTGTGGAAAGAAACGTCTTTGCATAAAACTGACAGTGGTGTAGACAAATAACTAGAGAGCATTAGCAGTCACTTCATGTCCACTTAGCAAAACANCAATAACAGTTTCCCTGGTAGGGCCTCTGTCTTCACTTTTTGTTCTTTTGAACAAGGTCTAATGTAGCTGACATGGGCTTTGAACTCTTGGTCCTCCTGCCTCTACCCCTCAAATGTTGGGTTTATAGGTGTGCACTGCCACACCCTGCCTTTATCATATTATAAAATCCCACATTCAGACAAGTCTGTACAGCTTCTGGCTAGAGCTGATTTTATGCAAGTGGAGTAAGTAAACACATTTTACAAGAGGATTATAGTTTTAATATTAGAAGAAATAAAGCCGGGCATGGTGGCACATGCTTNTAATTCCAGCTACTGAAGAAGACTGCANATTCAAGATCAGCTTGGACTACATAGCAAGTTCAAGGCCAGCCCAGACGACTTAGATTCTGTCTTAAAAGCCAAAACAAACAGCAGCAACAACAAAACAAGACTGAGGTTATAACTTTAGTGGTAGAGCGCTTGCCCAGTGCGAGGCAAGGCCATGAGTTCAAGCTCCCGTTTTGAAAATAAGGGAAGACAGACAGACATGAAGAAAGGAGAGAGGGAGGGAGGAAGGAAGGAAGGAAGGAAGGAGAGAGGAAAGGAGGAAGAAAGAAAGGAAGGAAAGCAGATGGGTGGTCAGAAAGAAAGGAGAGAGGGAGGGAGGGGGAGATAGAGAGAGAGAAAGAGAAAGGGAAAGAGGAAGGAAGGAAAACAGGAAGGAAGGCAGGCAGGGCGGGCAGGCAGGCAGCAGGCTTGCTTTCGACCCTGGTGAGACCTTGTAGAGTTAGGCACTCAAGGAATGTCCCAAGTGGAAAGGCTCAGCCATTAAGTAATGACAAGGATACAGTGGAAACGTAACTTCTGCTGTAGTTATTTGGTACATATAGTATAATTTGGTCCTTGACAATTAAATCCTCCCTCCCTTTCTGTGCAGTGGAAAATGTTGCATAGTAACTTGAGTTTTTCCACAATTGCACTTTAAACTAGCATTCCAAAGGTTTGGGGACTGTGGGTTTTCTTCATGTGGCTTTTTTGAAATAAATACGCCCAGCCAAAGCCATGTGGTCACCTGTGTCTGGAAGGCATAGACCAATAGTATGACTGGTTTGAAGCAAGTCTCCTGGCGGAGAAACACTTGCATGTATCACAAAGGATGATCTCTTGTTAGCTCGAGGTAAAATGATGTGATTAATGTGTACCTTTTCCTTGTTTCCTATTTAGAATTTATCACTCTTTAATATTCAGACCCATTGTCACTAACTGATGGGGCCGTATTAGAGACCAATGATAGGGACATCTGATATTCCTTATGAAAGAAATAGGCTATTTTAGAATTATATTCTTAATATCACTCCTACCTAAAGGTCAAATGGCTTTGAAGTTAGGTTAAATTTAGCTGTTTTGATCTAATGGTAATTTGAAAGCCATTGTTCATACTGTTCATTTTGTGTTTACTTTGAAATTATATTAATTTATACATGGAGCTAAGTATGATCCAGGCCCATATTCCACCTTCCACACACACATATGCCCTCTAGAGATGAAAAATGAGCCTAGTCATGATCAGTACATTTATTATTTTTAACTGAACTGGCTTACTTNATGAATGTGGGCTTTTATCATGTGCTAATTCATTTATTAAATACAATGGACTTGTTTTGTAAAGGAAATGTTTACAAAGTATACTTTGTTTGCTTTTAGTCTCCTCCTGCTGTGACTCTTCCAGTTTTATTAGTTGAGTTTTCCATTCTGATTGGAATCCCCAAGACTGACAGTAAACACCTGAGAAGAGGCTTGGTTAGTAGCATAGCAGATAGTCACAGCAAGGGCTAAGCCTGCAGGAGGCACTGTGTGCAGCCTCACCACTCACCAGTCTAGAGGGTTCGAGTCAGTGTAGTGGGTAAAACTAGGCAGCAAGCAGAGAAACCAGAAACAAGAATATGAGGGCGTAACAGCAGTCACATAGAGATAGAGCACAAAAGGAAAAAATAAGGAAAGTCAAGTCCCTTCAGGAGTCAGTCTACAGCAACTGAGAGGATGTGGTAGTTTGGATAGAAGCTCTTTGACATTTCAGTGCATACTGAGTTCCTGCCCAGAAGCTTCTAAGGCTCCTGCCAGGGTGGGAGCCAGTCCCAGGTGTGGCCTCAGAACCAACCTGAAAAGCAGATTACAAGTATGTCTGCTGGCAGGGAAGGGAAGGAGAGGGAAGGGCCTGGGAAGGGCCTACTGAGAAGCAAGGCTCAGTATTTGTAACAACCCGGGCACAAAGACAGTCAGCACTTGCTAAGCTTGGGTGCTCTGTGACTCACAGCCTTGGTTATAACACACCCATTTCCCATGCAGTAAGACTACCGGTGAGGGGTGTGAGTGAGTAAAGGGGATCTAGGGTGTCTCTCCCCTCCAGGTCAACAAACCTTTTGTCTCTGAATTATTAAAATTCTCTCGGATTTCTCTGTCCACTTCCCCAGAAGGCTGTAGAAAGGAGCTGCACTGAGGAGGCTAACTTACTTCATTTTAAAAACTGCTAAACAAGGCTAGAGATGGCTCAGTGTTTAAGAGCACACACTGCCCTTGCAGAGGTCCAGAGGTCAGTTTCTAGTGCCCACATCAGGTAGCTCACAAGTGCCTGTAACTTTGACTCTAGGGGATTTGACACCTTCTGACCTCCACAGGTGCCTTGCTTGCACATTCACATACCTACACAGACACATAATTTTAAAGACTAAAAGGAGCTTCACAATTTTCATTCTGTCAGAAAATTCTCTGTTCTCTTCCCTCCTTTCCTCCCTCCCTCTTTTCTTTCATCCCAGAAATGGGCTCTTTTTATGTAGCTCTGGCTAGTTTGAAACTCATTGTGTAGACCATGCCAGCATATCTTGTAGAGATATGCCTGCCTTTGCCTCCAAAGTGCTGGGATTAAAGGTGTGCACTACCATGCCCTGCAGTTGTTTTTTTTTTTTTTTTTTTTTTTTTTTTTTTTGACTCTTCGGGGGCCCACCACCCAGTTCCCAAATAAATACGTGGAGACTTATTCTTACTTATGAATGCCCGGCCTTAGTTTGGCTTGTTTCTAGCCAGCTTTTCTTGAATTATCCCTTCTACCTTTTGCCTCTGGGCTTTTACCTTTCTCTATTCTATATGTCTTTCTTTACTTCTTATTCCATGTGTGGCTGGGTGGCTATGTGGCTGTGTGGCTGTGTGGCTGGGTGGCTGGGTGGCTGGGTGGCTGGGTGGCTGTGTGGCTGGCCCCTGGCGTCCTCTCCATCTCCTTTTCTCGATCCCCTTCTTTCCCATCTCTCTCATTTATTCTCTCTGCCTTCCACCACTGCCTATTTCTGTGTCCTGCCTTGCTATTGGCCATTCAGCTCTTTATTAAACCAATCAGGTGTTTTAGTCAGTCAAAGTAACACAACTTCACAGAGTTAAACAAATATAACATAAGAGAATGTGACACATCTTTGCATCATTAAACAAATATTACACAGCATAAACAATTGTAACATATCTTAAAATAATATTTCACAACAATGCCCAGCTCAGTTCTTTTTTAAAGATGTCTTCTAATAGGACTGGGAATGTAACTCAGTAGTAGAGTTCTTGAATTGGAATCAATAATATATATAAAGACAGGTTAATTAGTGAGAAGAAGCTGATTTGTGTTGTATGAATTGTTTGGCTGTATATTGCACAAGTACATTAAAAACACAATAAATATTTGCTTAAACATGTATAGTATAAATGTATATTCTTATTTATAAATTTATATTGCTCAGGCATTCTAGAGAATTGGATTTTCAATAATTGTCTTATCTCAGTATTTTCCTCTTCTTTTTTAGACATTAATACAAAAATCTTTTTTACTTTCATATTTTTATTTATAATATGAGCTCACAGCAACTTACATCAAAGAACTAATTGATCTTGAAATCTCATTTATCTTTGTTCCTTCCTCTACCTTNCCTCCCTTTTTGTTTCATTAGACAGGATCTCACTGTATACTTCANGCTGGCCTTGAACCTGTGATCCACTTTCCAAGTGTTGGGATTACAGGCATGTGCTACTATGCCCAGCCTTGCTTGTTTTTCTTAAATTTTTTTTCTGATTTATTTTATGCATATGAGTGTTTACTTGCATGTATGTGTGTGTGCATCATGTGTGTACCTGGTATCTGCTCAAGTCAGAGGAGGGTGCTTGACTCCCTGAAACTGGAGTTACAGAGGGCTGTGAGCTGCTATGTGAGTTTAGGGAACTGAACCTGGATCCTTTGCAAGAGCAGCCAGTGCTCGTAACTGATGAGCCATCTCTCTAGCCCCTATGTTTGCTTTTTAGCAAATTATTTTATATATCACACACACAGACAAACACATAATTTGTGTGTGATAATATGATTCACTTACATTACAGTAGTTATATTGTATGGTGGTATATTTTGGTTATANTTCTCTTATTCTTGACCATCTGGGTCATTAGTATTTTTTTTTCTCATTANTGGAAAAGAGTGTGGACACANACATTTTAGGCATTTCACCTCAAATCAGATTAGTAAAAGGGCANGAATAATTTCATGACTGTTGTTATGAAATTGACGGATTTTTTTTTTTTTTGAAAGACTGGTGTAATTTGGTGTGCCACTACCCGTATATAAAGCAGTCTCAGTTTTAGGCAGTCTATACAGTCTGAGCAAGTGAGAAATGTAATCACATTTTACTTGGAGGCCTAACTATAAATATAGTTCTCACAGGTAGACCCAACACATGCACTTTGAAATCCTAGCACTGACAAAACACAAAGCCGGTTTGTCCTTCAGAATGCAGAACCTTCAAGTTAGGGCCTTTAGGGGTTGGAGAGTGTGTGGTATTGAAGTCAAAGCCCCTTTAGGACTAGTGTGTTACTGTGTTCCTCTCTGTAGGTGCTCTTGAAGTAAGCTCAGTTAGGCCTGCAGGAAATCCTGCAGCACCCAAGAAGGCATAGGATAGCAAGCGCTCTCAGGAGGTATGTGACAAGAGGATATCCAGTGGCTGCCTTGTGGCCACCAGTCAACGGGCCATATATTGTTTNGGTAGCCNTTCAAGCAANGCCCTTCCTCATGAAAAACATCAACTCAAAAGTATTGGGGTCACTTTTTTCTTTGTGAAGCAATATTATCAACTTTATGATGAAAATTGATAGNGNTCCACACAGATAGTGTGGAGATGCATTCATTCTGTCAGGATATACTTCCCTGATCCACAGAGATTCCTTTCTCATGCTGTTGACAGGTGAGAAGTGGAGACCTTCTCCTGGGAAATAATTTCCCTGATTGCTCATGCATGCTGACATGACATTGTATATTTGCCAGCTTCCCCAACAACTCGAAAAAACTGGTACATAAATAGAGAACATGTAAGGACACATCATAGNACTGGGCCAGGAGGGAACCGCCAAAGGCAAACATGGCATTATAGGCTGTTCAGAAAGGCAAACAGAAGCGAAGATAGAGTNATTGATAAAATGTCAGGTGGTTTAAAAAATACCAGGTGGAGTATTTTAAAGGGAGTAAATTGAATGGGATTATCACATAGATATCCCATGTCACTAGGGTAAATGGAAATTAAGATATAAAATGGTTTAAATTTCCAGGCACCCANGTAGAAGTATTGGAGGGCAGAGTGAGGTCAGAAACTTCAGATTCTGAGGGAAGGAAAGGAAATAGATGTGACAAGGATGTGACATGACTATACAGATGCTGAGCGAAGTGTATTTACCTTAGCCATGTGTTAGGTGGTGTCTAATTTTGTTTCATTAACTATTTTTATTACTATGTCCAAAACTTTTGTATCATTCCAAACTTAAGTTTATTTTGTAATTGATTATCTCAGAGAGGTATTTACTTACTTGTTTATTTTGGCTCAAAGAACAAGATGCTCCTACTCCAGATTTTGGTTCCTGTGTCTATGCCTTCTGTTAGAATTGACTCTACTTGTGCTAGGCCTACAGTTTCTCACTTTCCATTTTATTGTTTCTATTGCTGTGTTGGTTGGAGAGGCTTCCCCTCCAAGTGGAGAAGTGAGGCATAGTGGTTGTCAGGAGCATGAATGGAGTTCTGTTGCTCTGCTGAAGTCTTCAGAACAACTGCATTTATGGGAGAATATGGGTAGCCAAGTTTCCTTTTACTTGTTTAATTTGAAACTTAAAAGGNAATGTTGTATTATAGATAGTTTAGAGGAAAAGTAACTTGTTTTCTCTTTGAATACAAAAGTAGTTATCACTTTTGCATTTTTTTTTGCTTTTCTTAACTTTTGCACTATTGGCATATTTGATAATTATAGATATTTTATATCCAATGGCTCCTGTGTTTTTGTGCCAGTTTGATAAAAACAGTGGTGGTGTGTTTTGAGGATTATGGTGAACAGCAATGGATGACAGCTGGTTGATATGTTGCAGGTTGTGAAGATCTTAGAGAAGCATGATCCCCTGAAGAACGCCCAGGCAAAATATGGGTCCATCCCCCCAGATGAGGCCAGCGCCGTGCAGAACTATGTAGAACACATGCTCTTTCTGCTAATTGAAGAACAAGCCAAGGATGCTGCAATGGGGCCAATTCTGGAATTTGTGGTCTGTGAGAACATCATGGAAAAGCTCTTCCTTTGGAGCTTGAGACGGGAATTCACCGATGAAACCAAAATTGAGCAGCTGAAGATGTATGAGATGTTGGTCACCCAGTCATACCAGCCCCTGCTGCACCACAAGCCCATCCTGAAGCCCCTGATGATGTTGCTAAGCTCCTGTTCAGGAACGGCAACCCCAGCTGTGGAGGGGAAGCTGGTTGTCCTGCTCAACCAGCTCTGTTCCATCCTTGCCAAAGATCCATCCATTTTGGAACTCTTCTTCCATACCAGTGAGGACCAAGGGGCCGCCAACTTCCTCATCTTCTCTCTTCTGATACCCTTCATTCATCGAGAGGGCACAGTAGGCCAGCAAGCTCGGGATGCTTTGCTGTTCATCATGTCTCTCTCTGCTGAGAACAGCATGGTGGCCAATCACATTGTGGAGAATACCTACTTCTGTCCAGTAAGTCCCTTTCGTTGCTGTGCTTTCCTCCCNTCTTGCCCCTTTCCTCTCATGTGCCAATAGTAAATGCTTTTGTTCTATTTATTCCAAGTTGTACCTTNCATGGAAAGATGTTCAGAGGAACTTGCTTGGAGGCAGCAGAGGTATTCAAGTTTCAATGCTAACATTTGGCTGAGCAGTGGCAGCTCAAAATATACCTCNAGACTTGCAACCATTTCTCAATTCATTTTTATTGTGTTGGGAACATTTTTCATTCTTTTCTAAGAGTATATGCATAGAGGTTGGTAAAACTTGCACTTTTAAAATTCATAGCCTTTCAGGTTGACTTTGCTCCACTGAATCAAGGAATGTGGTAAGACCCATCACAGCTACCTCTACAAATTAATTTATTTCTCAGCAAGATAATGATTGTTAGTTGTAGGTATAGAGCATTGATTTTATTGGAAAAATGATTATACATTTGCCATAACAAAAAATTCTCTACTTTGTATAGTTTCTTAATCCATGGTGTGGAAATAAAGTGGTATATATTGGAGTAGCCAATGCCCAGTCAGCACTAGGAAAAGATAGGAGCAGTATGGAATTTTCAGGGGTTCATAGGTCTCTGAGTGATTTTGGTNTTATGTTGTTTGGGCAATAGCTATCAATACGTTCTAAGCTCAGTGAATATTTCTGTTGTCTATTCTTTTTATTAGTCTTTATAAATCATGTAGCTTTACATATGTGGAATAGTTTGGAGAGTCCTGGTGAGTTTTGTTGGAATAGACAAGGCAAGTTGCTATGGGTAGATAAGAGTTTTTGCTATTGTTAGTAAACACTATATGGGTGATTTTAGACCAGGAGAAACACACTCCCTAGAGGACATTTAGAAATGCATGTGGTGGTGTGTGTNTGCCTAGCATGGAGATATGATGTTTGTAAGGAGGGGTTCGCTTGCAGTTAGTGTGTTCACAGACCTTATGAACAATACCAAATGCAGGCAAGGATGTGGAAATAGGAATTCATATTAGATGCAAATTGGTGCAGCCACTTTGGAAGACAGTTTGATAGTTTCTTTTCTTTTTGAAGTGGTTTATTTATTCATTCATTTTTATGTGTATGGGTATTTTGCCTGCATGTATGTCTGTGCATGCAAGGTCAGAAGAGGGCATTTGATCCTCTGGACCTGAAGTTACAGGGGGTTGTGAATCACCCTGTTGGTTCTGGGAATTGAACCCATGTCCTCTGGAAGAATAGTCAATGTTCTTAACCACTGAGCTATCTTTCCAGGCCTAACAGTTTCTTGTAAAACATGCTCTTATCATATGCTTTCCTTTACACAAAGGAGTATTACACAAAGGAGTTAGAACCTGTATCCACACAAAAATCTGAACATAGATGTTTCTAGCTGCTTTATTCATATTTTTACTTGTAGAAGCAACCAAGATATCATCTTTACTTGGTGAATAAAAACTGATCCACCCAGATATTGAAAATATTACTCAACTAAAAGAAATGAGNTATCAGGTCATGAAAAGACCACGGGAACCTTAAACACACACTACCTACTAAGTCGAAAGAAGACAATCTAAAAAGGATGCATGCTGTCTGATTCCACTAGATGACATGTTAGAAAGGAAAACTCTATGGTATCAGTAAGAAGAGAAGCATCTTCCAAAGTAGGCAGGCAAAACATGGGGAATTTTTAGGGAAGTGAAAATACTCTCTGNGGTACTTTTAATGTGGACACATGCCATTGAATATTTGTCCAAAGCCACAGAATGTACAGCAGAAGTGAATTCTTATTTGAACTGTGGACTTCGAGTAACTGTAATGTGCCCAAGTGTTTCAAGATATGGAAAAGACAAGAACTTCTGAGAATATAAATTGATATATGACTTAGGAAAGCAATACAGCAATGGCTACTGACATCAAATATTTGCATATTGTGTGGCCCTGAAGCTTTACTTACAAATATTGACACAGGGATNTTCAGTTGGACACACACATAGTTTAAGTAAAAAAACAAACAAACAAATGTTTCATAATTTAAAATTCAAATGNATTTGGAGAAGAATGTGATGTTGTTTTAATGTTTAAATTTCCATTAACTNTGTTTAAGCTGATTTCACAATTGTTGCTTTTGTAAAAATGCATTTTAAAACATTGTGCAGTTCATTAAAATTGGAGGGAAAACAACATTTTCAGCTGACCTTATTTGCTAAAATGGAAGACAAGTTTCTTGTGTTAGGTTGCCTCTCAGGATAGAGCCCATAATCTCATTTATACCCAGTTTTCCATAATCACATCTGACAAAATAATTAAAGTAAAAAGACTCCTTTATGTTGCATATAAAAGCATACTCTATTAGCCAACCAGCTAAGGGCCACAATTGACAAAGAGCTTTCTCTAATTAGTATGATTGTCAAAGTGTGTTAGCATCAGGCTGTTGGAAGAGTAATGACTCTCTTAACAAATTGGGTCTCTTTTGGAAACTCTTGTCTTCAAAGTTNATAGAGAGAGCCGGCTGGTTCTGCTCTCTCATCTCTTGACTCTCAAGAAAAGAATACAGATGCCCTCGAGAGCAATCTGGTACCAACAAATGGTTGGGCACTAACCCACGTCTCTCTTTCTGTTTTTATAGCCAAATGTTGATGGTTACACTTAGACCATTTCTTACATGTTGGCAAAGAGAGCACAGAGCCTAGTATACATAAATCAAGCAATACAAATNAGAGCAGGTGACCTTTAGGTACAGAGCCACAGGTAGGAAGCTATTTATCACATGTCCAGAATTTATGAGGCCTTTTATTTTGGCAAGTTATATCAAATGGTCTCTACCAGGTGTTTTGCTGTTAGCTTCTCACCAAAGCCATCTGCTAAAAATCTTTGTTTCTGCTAAAATGAACCGAGTACCATGGGGTATTTAAAGATTGACTTTAACTTGCTCAGTGATGTGTGCATGGCTTGTCCTTCCTCCATTGCCATGTGTAAACCATTGCACTAATCTTGCATGGGTTATTTTCTTTAATCCTTACAGTAGCTCCTTTAAGTTTTGAGAGTTCAATAACCACCAGTTAATGGCAGAATCTGGCTCAAAACCACATTTGTCTGATACTAAAACTGCTTGTTGTAGCATTTCCACACCAGACTGTCAAGAAGTTATTGCTGTTCACTGTTGCTATCCAGATGGCCCTATATGGGAGTCCTTCCTTACTTTTTTTCTTTTTTCTTTTTCTTTTCTTTTCTTTCTTTTTTTTGTGTGTGTTTGTGTTTCCATATGTGGAGGTGCGTGTGTGTGTGTGTGTTTGTCTCTCTCTCTCTCTCTCTGTGTCTGTGTCTGTGTGTGTGTGTCTCTCTGTGTCTGTGTGTGAGTGTGTGCATGCGCGTGCACACATCCCTGGGTTTGATGTCAGCTTTTTTCCTTGACCACTCTACCTTATCCATTGAGACGGAATCTTTCAGCTGAAGCTAGTTATTGCCATCTGGCTAGTCTAGCTATCCAGCTTGCTCTGGATCTTCCCTGTCNCCACTTTCTGAGCACCAGAGTTCTAGTCACCACACCTCCTTGGCTTTTATGTGGGTGCTGGAGACCAGGACTCTGGTCCTCATGCTCGTGGAGCAAGAACTTTCCCTGCTGAGTCATCTCCTCAGCCCATGATAATTTCATTTAAGGATCCTTTTGGGAGATGATAAGTGAAAAGTACTTGGTTAATATTTAATGTGTTGAGAATAGACATAATGTTTTACAATTTTGTGGTCTGAATCAATAAAAGGGTAAAAGAATAGATGGGCATTTTATTTTTAATTAGCTGTTGAATGCAGATATATGTGCATTTTTATAACTTAGTTTTCAAGTTATATAGTAAAATTTAAAATGTTAGTTCTTGAACCTAAAAACAGAACAAAGCAAAAAACAAAAAACAAAGACCACCTCCACATCTCCTGTTGCCTCTCTTTTCCTCTGGTCCTGCCCCCTTGGTACCTCTGTATTCTCAAGGGTCTTGTTTATGATCATTTACTTGGAGACTAGCCTCTCCATCCCTCCTGGCCTGACTTGTTCCCTGTTTAAGCACCACCCTTGCCTACGCATGGCCCAAAGCCCATATTCTAGAACTGTGTGTAATCTACGTAAATGAATCTGAACTCAGAACCTTGAAAGGGAATACAGTTGTCAATAGCTATGATGACTCATACTCCTGTCTCAAAGAATGTGTAATGTTTTTTATTTTATGGAATATTTTTCTCATATTTTTTTGTCACTCTGAGGAAAATAGCTGGCCTATTTCCTAGTCCTATCTTATAGTGGCAGAACATGGCGGGGACACCCTGCCCTACCAATTGTCACTTCTGCATGGGGTGTATCTTTCTGTCTGGGCAGGTTTCCTTCTGTTCACATCCTAGCCATGCCCTTTTGGAATACTCACTTAAAAAGTGAATATTAGGTATGTGTTATTTTTAATTACTGTCACTGATGTATGTAATTTGAAAATTAATGTTGCTGTAATTATATTGATATACTGAATAGTTATTCCCAGCTTTTTAGTCAGACAAATTAAGCTTGTCTTTATGAATTCATCTTCAGAGCCTCAAAGTGGTTAAGAAAGCAGGAGAACACAGAATTAAAGTCTTTGTTCTGTGGTTAATTTAGCATGAGTTAGCAAATGTAATTGANTTTTAAAATGTTGCACCAAGATTGGACTTCTCTTCTAGGAGGACTTGGGGGCTCCATATGCTTTTGCCAGAGGTTTCTAATTTATAACAGACAACTCATTTGGGTCACATTCAAAACTAGTATTAAAGTGATTTGTATGGGTCTGTTGACAGGGAATTAAGTACTTTAAATAGAGGACGTTTTCCTTGGGGACCAAAGATGCCCTGATTTTTAAAGAGATAAAGGATCAATCTTGCTTACTGTTTTATTTCCTATTCTTAGCACCAGACCTGAAATTAAGTAGTTAGGATTTTTTTTTAAATCAGTGAGTTAATGTATGAGTGAATAAAGATTACTAGGAAATAGAACAAAGAACTATATCTGTATTATCTCTAGTGTTGATATGGTCCATCTGTTTCTCTCATTGTCTTTTATTCTATAGTGTGGGCTCCTGTACCATCTCAGATCTTAGTTTCTCCTGTGGTTTTCTCAGGTTTCTTTGTACTAAGACCTCTCAGGCTTGTACTCTCTTATCATTGAATTCATTGTGTTGCTCTTGGAAGGTCACATTCGAGACTCAACACACCTGACTGTATCAATCGTCCATAACTCCAGTGTAGACTGATGTGACCAAGTCAAATCAGGAGAGACAGAGAAGACAGGCAGTAAGCTAGTGTATGCCAGAGAGTGTCTCGCCAAGGGAAAGGAAAGGTAACAGTAGCTCTGTGGACANTTTTTCCCTTGGACTTTAGCATCTCTGACTGGAAGGCTTCTCTGTCTTTTGTTCCCCATGGCTCTGTGGATTATTTCATCTTGTCTTACTTTTCACAGACTTCATGCTCTTTGGTTTTATGCTCGAGTGTCACCTCCACATGGATGGCTCTAGATGGCCACCTCTAGCCCAGAGCACTCTCCCAGGCATCAGACCCACAGAGCTGTCCGTAGGGCTGTCCATCCAGGAGTCTCACAAGCTTTCTGTGCAGGNTCGTAGAACACCCCGCAGGATGTGGCTCATGTTCTCCTTTGTTCGTGTGGTCGGTCCTCCCAGCCCTGACAGCGCTGGGGCTTCTCAGTCCTGAGGATACAGTTTCCTCTTTCTCCATTCAGCTCTTGGACCAGCTTTCCTCTGCTTGAAATATTTTCCCTTCTGCCGCTCATTTTCTGGCTAGCTCCTGTTTACTCTCCAGCAGCCTAGACGGCACTTCTGAGACCAGTTCCCATTTTCACCCCCACCCTCAAGTCAGAGTGAAGAGTTTTGTATATCAGCCACATCTTGAATTTCCTATTGTGTGTTTTGAATGTTTCTCACACTATTATAATTCCTCGTTTGTCTCTCGGTGGGCTGGGAGATCAATGAGGCATGCCACTATTTCTTTTAGGGGCCTGACTCAGAATACTTTCCTGAATGTTTCCATCCATTTGAGTCACTTCAGGATCTATGCTAGAACGGTGTCTTTTGTAATTGACTTCTGTTTTGTTTTGGTTATTTTCTTTCAATTTTAACTGCATATTTATTTATTTATGTTGCATGTGCCTGTGAGTGTATGTGTGTGGGCATGCACATGCTATGGTGTGGTGGGGTGTGGAGATGAGAGAACAACTTACTTGCAGGAGTCAGTTTTCTCCATCCCCCATGTGGGTCCCAGGAATAAAGTTCAGGTGGTCAGACATCAGGCATCCTTACCTCTGAGCCATCTTGCCAACCCTTTAGATGACTTCTTGTGTACAGTCTGTGCCATTCTGTACATTTGCTAAGTCAGGATGGCTGGGATGCTTCATAGCTAGCATTCCTTCCCAGTTGGAAAGCCCCTGGCTCTGTGAAAGTCACTGCTTCCCCAGTCTCCTATCCTGTAAACACTTGGCGTCAACTGTGATCCTTTTCTTAATGATCAAGTTGGAGAACGTGACAGTTTAAAGTTCTTAATCTCACTTGCCAGGCCCAAATACTGTCAACATAGTTTTAAGAATTGGGTGCAAAGGAAAAAAGTAAATCCCAGTTTTGATTTAGAACCAGATGTCTCAGTTAGATTATCCCCATCCATTTTGTATGTGAGATTCCACTTGATANGTGAGTGTAGACTTTGATTAGCTCTCTTTGAACTGTATCTCAATGACCTATACTTCTCCCCACCCAGTTCTTTCTTCTTGGTATATTGTTTGTGATGGTTGAAGGAAATAGTATATATGAAAGTACTTTCTAACATGCTAGGAAGTGTCAGTCTTGACCCTTAACACACAAGCAATCTTTCCCCTAAGACTACTCTGAGTCCCTACTTGTATACCCTCCAGTCCTGGACCACCTCTATCCATGGCTGCCTTCCACAGACTAGAGTGTTTGCACTGACATGTTTCTCTATTGGCACTCTCCAAGTTGTGCTGTACTGTGTTTCTTAGGAGTTTGTCCCTTCCCTGAACTTCTTGGGTATGAGCCTCATATTTCATTCATCTTTGTGTTTTGCCTTCTCACTTCCTTGACTCCTAGGCCATCATGATGCCTGACATAGAAGATGAGTCACCCTCATCAACCTCTTGACTAGTAGCTAAGTAGCTCTGGTTTTGCCTTGCTGTCTGCTGGGGTAGCCTTCCTATTCTATCCATAGAATAGGGTTAACCCATCCTAGCTGGTTGCTACCTTCTTATATTACTAATCTCTCACTACTCAGAGTTCTGTCTTTGGACCAGTGACATAGGCGTCCTTGGGAGGTGTGTCTTTGGACCAGTGACATAGGCGTCCTTGGGAGGTGTTAGGTATAGACTATGGACTTCAGACAAGACTGTTTTGCCTTTTATTTCTGAGTGCAGGTACTTGCAACTGGACTCAGCGGCCTCTACTCGTCTCTGCCCACGAAGCTGGAAGAAAAGGGTGAAGAGTGGCACTGTCTTCTGAGGGATGACTGGCTTCTGCTCCCTCCCCTCGTGCAGTTCATGAACTCTCTGGAGTTCTGTAATGCAGTCATCCAGGTAGGTACTGCAGCAGCATAAGCCATCATGGGCTGGAGTCTGGTAAGAGCTAACTAAGCCTTGCTGGGGATTAGTGTGCATAAGCACNACTTTCAAAATTAACCCTTCATTAATTGTGAGAAGTACTTATGGAACCATGATGCTTTGCTTGAATCCCATTGACTATCCTGAAAGGAGTGAAAATGTTTGGTAGACTTCTGAAAGTTTCAATTGAGAACAAATGAAAAGATTTTATTTTCTCTGTAAAAGTGTTATTCTGTTTTGATTATCCACTTACCCATCAAAAATAAGTTCACTGGCTGGCTCATTAAATAGATATTTTTAGGCTGCTTAAGTACTCCAAATTATAACCCTTTTACTTCAAGGTCTTCCTGGGAGCTTACAAATGAAAACACTTTATTTTGCTTAATGGTGCACACTACATAAAGAATATTGTTATCCCAATTGAATTTGGAAGAAGTTAACAATCTTCTTAGCTACACAAATTAAATTTGCTTTGAAATTGGCTCGCTTAAGGGGAAAAAACAGCCACTGAACTCTTGTATATTTGGCTTTTTGATTAGATTTTTACCGTNGGATTTCTTGTTACTGTTTTCAATAAAAATCCAATTTTATATATGTTTAAGGGTGTACTAAGTTTTCATCAAAATTTCTTCTATGTAGCATAAATATTACCTTAATATTGGATTTATTAAGAAATCAGGTTTGTTTTATGGTGACTTTTTTTTTTAGGGTGAGAAATGTTAGTTATAATCTGTTTATCTACCAAATAAAGAAACAGCTTCTGGAGGAAAATGAAAGTAAATTACTTTAGTTCCCATCTCATTTTTATTGCTAAGTCAAAGGAAGTTTTATTTGTATTTAAGATAAATGGATTACATTTTAAATTATTTTCCCTTTAATATTATAGTCTATCAACATTTTCTTGCAGAAATGTATGGAAATAAAAATGATGGAACTACTATTAGCTCTTCTTCAGATGTACACAGAGATTGTCAGTAATTTAAACAGCTAGCCTTACTTCCCTAGAAATTGCTTTTTACTTTATTGTTTGACTGAATCTCTCCTCTCTCTCTCTCTCTCTCTCTCTCTCTCTCTCTCTCTCTTTCTCTCTCTCTCTCTTTCTCTGTAAAACTGATGGGTATGGTGAAGACCAGGGAAATTATGTATTTATTTGAAATTAAAGGCAACTATTATTTAAAAACACTTAAATAATGACTTTGGGTTAGGGAGCCCCTGAAAGAATTACTTATAAAAAATATTAGTAAAGGTTTGTCCATGTTACAATGTTTTCTGCTTTTGAACAACTGTCCACTTTTTATGAGAACATTTTACAGATCCTTTTCTCCCTAATATAATTATCAGAAAATGTATCTTCAAAGCTCTCTGTTAGCAAAATAAGCATATTTAATTATCATTTTTGTAGTTACACTCTTAAAAAGGTAGNACAAGTGGATATGAAGCCCAGAGGGAGTTAAGAGGCAAAAATTATACTTTTTAATCTATTCACTTTAACTTATAAATATTTATGCATAGTCAGTCTATTCATTGTCTTTTTCAAATCACCTTTAAAATTAACATTTTTCTATATTTGGAAGTATAACTTTAGCTGTTTATACTGTAATAGATATTTGGGGAAAAATCATGTCATTGTGTGGTCTGAAGTATTATTTGACAACTGAAAACATGGCCCAAATGTGAGTTTCCATCTTGAATGTAAGATATACACAGAACTGCTTGGTTTTAGGATACCGTGGAGATTGACCCTGTGTTCTGCTTCTGTCTCAGGTGGCTCACCCTTTGATCCGCTCTCAGCTTGTCAGCTACATTTACAATGGATTCTTGGTACCAGTATTGGCTCCTGCCCTCCATAAGGTCAGTGATGGGCTAAGGCCATCGTCTGTCTGTTAATAGAACAGCTGAGGGAAACTGAGGAAAGTAAGCACAGTGTAACCACTCCGCAGTGAATAGAACCTTATTTTTCTTCCATCCAAAGTTCTTAGTAGCATCAAACGTGGGTCTTAAAAATAGCCACGGTGTAAGTTGGATGGGGTCCACTGGGTGTTGTGGAATGTCAAGGAAACAGTCTAGAGCAGAGGTGATGCATAGTCTTTGACTCTAGGATCTACTTCAGTTCATGGGTGGGGCTGCTGTGAACGTTCTGTTAAACTGACCTCTGGGGCCACGGTTTCCATAGAGAGTGATGGGCTGCTGTGGACATGGGGAGGGCAGAGGTAGCACAGGTGCCAGAGCCTTACCTTCTCCTTAACAGAACGTGATTTTCTATTATAACAAGTACAAAGTGAAGCCACGTTAAGGTCNCATCAAAGGCTGGCTGTCACTTTAGCACCACTCTGAATTCCTTATGACTCTCATTTTCCATTTAATAAATCAACTGATATCTTTTCCACTGAGAGTTGTTATGAGACACCCATAGAATTCTGATCTTAAGGAGTCTTTTTCNCTGATTGGGAGAGGAACAAGAATTAATTTACAATGTGGCTTGGGTGAAATGCCCTTCTTTCTGGATATTTAAATTACATTTTATGTGATCTTATTTTATGAAGTCGAAACACCCAGATTCTAGGATTGCTGAAAGGTTACAGTGTGTCCTGATCGCCTGTCTGGTTCATGAGCAGCCAGTCAGTCTCCCTGGAGCTCTTTCTCTCTCTCGTTGTTCAATGCCCTGTGAGCTTAGTGGACACATTTTGTGAAACAAACTGTACTTGGTCTGATATGGATTTCCTCAGGTTACTTTAGTGTTTTATAGACACAAAGAGACCAAGTCTGTGGAATTAGAGCTGTCTTGGGAAATGTAANGCATGCCAATGGAGAACACATGCGTTCCATGTTTCTATGCTTCCTTCTGTTGGCCAGTATTCTGCTGTTCTGGAATGGGGTGAGTGTCTGGCTTTGGGGGTCTCTAACTCTGTATGGAGAAGAACTTTCCTTTTTAGTGGAATACAGCGGTAATACGGAAGGTCTTTGCAGTAATTATAACTCCCTCACATAGTCTTTCTTCCTCTTTTATTCCCAAGTTTTTCCACACTGACCTACTGACACTAGATAATGCTATTGTAATAGTGATAACTATTATTACTATTTTCCACACTATTTTCTTGTTATAATTAATATGTTTTAATGTTATAAATGTTGATGGAAATTCTTTTTGTGTGTTAATGGGTTATCAAGTGATGTTTTGATACGTGTATATATTTAGATAATGTTGGAGTTAAGTTAAACATGTTTATCTTCCCAAACATGTATCATTTCTTTGTGCGGAAAACCCACTGTAACTTTTCAGTACTACAGCACATCACTGTCATCTGTAGACACCCTACAGTGCACCAGGACCGCAGAGCATCTTGCTGTGATCTCTATTGCTTAGAACAGTGAACTCTTTGTAACTGAGGATGAGCTCTGACTCACAGAGCTGTTGTGGAGACCTTTCCACCCCACTTCCTCACAGCACTTAGGAATGAGTGAAGAATGGGCATGAGGTGTGAATGTTCAACATCTCAATCCACAGAGGCGAGCACACTTTCTGAGGGTAGGGCTCCCATGTGTTTTGTTCTCTGGGANATGTCACTGCTGAGTGTGGACATCTCCTTAGATTTGAGAAGTCTGGAAAACCAAACCAAACAGCACACAAATAGAATGTTTATTAAAGTGCTGGGAGAGCACTGGCGGTTGTTGGCTTCCCAGACAGTGCTTTATAAGAGAATGATTTTAGACTGCACTGTGTATACATTACCTGACTTCATTTTTACAGTTATGTCCATAATTTAAAATTAGAGATTTTTATAATTATGAAGTTAATACATATTTATTTTTAAAAAGTCAATATAGAATGCAGGAGATGAAAAGTGAATGTTACTGTATTAGATTTGAATTTGCAACTCCCCAATGAGATTCTTTAATTTTTATCTGTTATTGACAGTTCTTCTCAGGATATTTCCACTTAGTGTCCAGGGAGACCAAAGACTGATTGTTCTCTTCTTTATTTTTTCTTCCTGTTCTCCATGGGCGGGGTGATTGTTTGTGTTTTTACCATTTAGAATTGAAAAGATTAGGAAGGCAGGGACAACCTCTCCTCCACCTCTGGCTCTCTCAGAGACAGCTGATAGGAATGTGTCCTTGANCAACAGCCCAGGGACAGACATGCAGAGAAGGTCAGAGCTTGAGTGTATCTTGAGAAGCTCACAGTGGGAGCAGTCATATCCTATTTCTTACATCTCCTCCTTGGGTGCTGAGAAGGTTACTTCATGTCTGGGCTCAGGTCTGCTGTAGGAATTCCCAGTGTGTTTTGCAAACTTCAGGTCTGCTGCCCTGACAAAAGGGCCTTAGTTAGTCTTCCAAATAAAATTCCTTTGTGCACTCTTTCACCTAAATCATGTATAACTTTTTAATTACCTGTCATCAGTGTAGGCAGCTTATAAAGGTGAACTTACTCTCTCTGCCTCATAAGTCATACAAATAAATCCATACTTTAAATTCCCTCCAGATTACAATCGGTATATTTCCACAGCAATTCTTAACCAGAGATTAAGTGTTGCAAAACCTTGTGAAAGGACTGGGGAGATGGCTCAGTCAGTGAAGTGCCTTCCACACAAGCAAGAGGATCTGAGTTGAATCCCTAAAAATCCATATTAAAAAGCCAGGTTTGGTGTCTTGTATCTTATATCCCCATCCTGGGGGACAAGGTGGGGCTGGGGCAAGTGGAGACAGGTGGATCCTGGAACTTCTTTAGCCAGCTGTCTTATCTGAATTGATGAGTTTCAGATTTAGTGACAAAGTCTGCCTCAGAAGTAAAGGTAGAGAATAAGGAAAGATATTTGACACTGACCTCTGGCTTATACACATGAATGTACACACCTCCACCTACCCTAACAAGTACATAAAACATGTGCACACCACATACCATATACATGTACACATACAACCTTGAGAGTAGGAAAGATGGGGAGGGCACCTAGGCTGAATGAAGGCCATCTTCGAGGTTCCTCCCCACTGCTGTATATGTGCATGGGACTCAACACTCCAAAGCTATTCTCCGTGTGCTTTCTTCATCCAATGCTGAGATATGGCCATTTATTCCTCTGGGTTAGTGCAAAGGCTCACACGGTTGTT
>LZPO01117143.1:48796-59513 GCA_001675575.1 Neotoma lepida
GCACGTTGGCTGCGGATTGGGGATTTTTCTTCTTGTTTTAAACTTAGTGGTTCTCTGCTATTCCTTTTGTTGTTTCCCTTCAGTTATTTGGTCACTGAATGAGACTCTGGCTCTGCAGTGAACCACACTGAAAGTTTTAGCAGGGTGACTTTGCTGCTCTTTACATTTAGTAGTTTTACTTATACATTTCAGTAATTTGCTTTTTAAAGCCCGTTACTGACCGAGGCTTTTAATTACTAAAGGCTCTTGAATGTTGTCTTATTTTTGCTAGGCCCTTACTTATTTTTCTGTAATGATGTTGGGGTTTAATTTCTTCCCCCTTTCCACTGTGCCTGGAGTGAAGTTCTGTCCTGAGAGTGAACTTGCTGCTCACTTTGGCCCATAGACCATTAGTGGTGTAGGCAAAGGCAGTCCCAGAAGTGACCTGAAGAAGCAGGCTCATGCTTTTAAGAAGTTGCTGCTATTGTCTCCAGCCTCAGGGCCAGCTCTGGCTAGCTTCAGGACAAGCAGATATCCCCTGTATTGTCATCTAGAAGCTGGCAAAACTGTAAGTTGTGGGTGCCTGAGCATGGCAGGGAAGCTTGAAGTACCTGTGGCCATGGCCCAGTAGGTTGTATCGTGTCTGTGTGCAGTGCTGGGGTTGTGACGAAGGGGCCACAGGTAAGGAGGCTAGCTCAGCTGCTGTCTTGATTTCTCTTCCTGTTGCTGTGGTAAAATACTCTGAAATACACAAGGTGAAGGAGGAAGGGCTCATTCTGGTACACTTCCAGGGTGTAGCACGTCACTGTGGGGAAGTCACAGCGGCAGGAGCTTGAGGAAACTAGGCACAGTNCACCCACAGTCAAAAAGCAGAGAGAGATTGTATGCACTTCAGCATTCAGCTCATGTCTCCATGGTATACAATCCAGAATGGAACGGTCCCTGCTCCAAACTAAAATGGCTCTTCCCACATTAATTAACATATTCAAGATATTCCTCACAGGATGCCCAGAGGCCCATCTTCGCAGTGATTCTAGATTCTGCCAGGTTGACAATTAACACTGTCACGACAGTTGCGGTGTGAGGGGAGGGGTCCAAATGGTTGTTTGTGTCTTAAATAGAGTCTTGTGAAAGTGGGTGGGCCACTTGTGAAGACTGCTAAGGTTGGTCAGTGATTGCAGGTGAACAAGATAACTAACGGGCTCAGTCCTGCGCTAGGCCTAAAGCTATATGACACGAGACAGCAGCGGCACTGTTAGACTGGACGGAGAAATGCACACTCAGCGAGGCAGCTATGGACAGACTAAATAATGGCTCTGTCCAGCTATATGAATGGACCTAGAAGAGTTTACAGGTAAGTAGAAGGGGCTTTGTCTTGGAAATATTTGATTTATTAATTGAAAACTATGAATACGTATCATTTAAAATATCCATTCAGGTAATAAGAGTTTGTAGAAGCAATGTAGATTCATGTAAAAAATGTGCCTCAAAAATGGGTTTTGGGATTAGCCAGACCTTAGTTTGTAGTCTGGTCTCTGGCTACTTTAATCAGCTTTGTGACTGTGGCAGTATCCTTATCTGTGTGTGCATACAAAATGCCTTCTTGGGATTTTGTGAAGAATAAATAGATATTATATTTGAAGTGATTATCATTGTCACTGATACTTCTACATATTAAATACACTAAATACATATTGCCTGTCACTATTCATGGAGGCAGCCAACCGACTCTCTCAAATGAGACGTTGTCACACGATGCAGTGTCACCACCTAGTAACCCTTGCCCCATTTCAGCCAGTGAGACATTTTGAATTTAGATAATTTTCTTCCTATTTCTTACTGTCCTTTTAGTTCATGGGAAGCTTTGTTTTCTCTTCCCCTGTTTTCTGTGGGACATGGTATCAGTTCAGCTACCATAGATTTGCTCCTCTGTTTATTCTGGTTCTCAATTGCAGATGTTCTCAGACAAAGACAGTTACGTTGGGTTTCTTGAGTGAAAACTCTTAATCTTTGGAGGTTCTGATTTGACAGGAGGGCAGAAGCCTGGGAGTTTGAACCTCAGCCACCACTGAGGCTTTAAGGGCCACACTTGGAAGAATACTGACCTGTGCCCTGCCCACACTTTATAATTCAGATTATTTCATTGAACTAGGATTCAGAAGACACAGTGTGGTGGTGGATTTTAACTCTCAACTTGACAGAATCTAGAATCACCGAGATGTGCCTTTTACCATGCCTGNGGGGATTGTCTGGTTTTGTTAATTGAAGTGGGGAGGACTGCTCCATTGTAGGGAGCACTGTTCCCTGGCTGAGATTCTGGACTGTAGAGGAAGGGAGCTGAGCAGAAGGCATTCAGTGCTCTCTGCCTTCTGACTGGAGGTATGATATAACCGCCACTTCAAGCTCCTCTTGTCTTGATTTCCTGGCCGTGATAAACTTTCCTTTGACNGTGAGCCAAANCCTTCCTCCCTCAAGCTGCCTTTGTCAGTATCTTACACAGTGATAAGAAAGTAACTGAGACACATAGGTTTTAGTTTTATGTGTGACCTCTGGGGTCTTAACTCAGTTACCAATCCAGTTTTGTCATTTCTAACCCTACCCTGCACACATACCCCTGCAAGATTATGGTGAACATCAAACAATAAGAAGACAGTGATTTGAGAAATGAGTTGTTAGAATGGATAAGGTCTTCTTGTCTCACTATGACAGGTCAAAGTACTTTACTTCATTTAAGGACACAGTAGCAGCAGCAGCAGCAGCAGCAGCAGCAGCAGCAGCAGCAGCAGCAGCAGTATTTGAAAGTGTATAGTAAAAGGATATGGTTGGCTCCATAAAGGTGTTTTCTTCTCTGCTGTGTGCATCGTGTTGGATTGGGAGAGGTCCTTCCCATTGTTGAGGATGGGGACAAGTTCTGCTACTCACTATGTGAAGTCAGCTCTGCTCTGCTGTGTGGTGCTGTTTAGGTATGTGGACAGTGTTATCAGTACTGTAGACACTTCCCTCGAATGGAAACGCTGTCAGCCAAGGATGACAGTGGTGGCTACTCACTGACATTACGTGTATCACAGAGTATGATAAGTTTCAGTCATTCCACCACAGACCCGTTCCCACCAGACTGCTGTGGCGCTGTGGGAAGAGGGAAATGTGTGCTTCTTTTAATGTGACTTCACAATAAAAGGAGACTGGAAGATTTCATTGTCACCACCACTGCTTTTTTTTCACCTCTGGTGTGGAAAGATGATGCATACAGACATCCAGATCTACATACAAGCACACACTTCCCTTCATCAATATATAGAAAACCTTAATAGTCCATTGTGTAGCCTCGATTAACACTTGTGGGCCGACTGTGACACATAAAGAAATGATTAATGTTTATTGGGAAAAGCCTCTGGGAATATTAAATGGTGGTAGTAGAAGCTATTGGAATATTCACTTCTTTTTTAAAACAGAAAATCTCGTAATTAATATCTTAGGTCTTGTTGCTGATTTTCCAGACTAATTAAGTGCCACATTGTTGAGCATCTTTTAGTCAAGGCAGCTCCATCTAGGGCCCATGGCGCGTTCTTATCTGAGACTAGGTATATTATTCNGGGNCTGGAAGCCTAAAGCTTTCCACTCTTCTTTCACGTTTACAGAATAATGGTAAATTAATTCAATTATAGCCATTTGTGACCATAGGATCAATGGTGTTGTCAGCTTGGCCCATGGCCAACTTTATAGTGTCTTGGAAGCATCCTTATCCCTATAATGCTTTGTCTAATGATGAGCTTAACAAGAATAAATAAAACTGGCTGAAGTAAATAGAATTAAATAAAGAGTGACAAGGCAGGCAAATTTATTTNTACAGGTGACTAGAACTCAGAGTGAAATAACACTCTGCTCTGAAACAGCAGGCAACATTTTGGATGAGTGGCACTCAACGTACAGTAAGTTTATCTGTCCAGATTGGTTCTGTGTATAAGAATCTAGGCGTTTAGAACAAGTCCAGTAGATTTCCNTTTCCTAGAGGAACAGCATGGAGCAAAGGGGAGGAGCTCCTGTTTGTTTCCTGTCGCCATCTGACTCAGTGTTTGCCCAGTGCTGGGTGCCCAGACATTTGACNNTATTTGTCAGTAAATGAATTACTAAGATCTCAGTGTTTAAGCTTTTCACAGAGTGCTGGGTCCTATGCCCCAAACTTGTACACTCAGCTACTTGAGAAATTGTTGAGGTAAGAAGATTGCAAGTTCGAGGCTAGCCTGGACCACAGAGTGAGTTCAAAACTAGCCTGGGCAACATAGTAAAGCCCTGTTACAAAGCAATAAGTAAACAGTGGGCTGGGAATATAACTCAGTGGTAAAGCTTGCCGAGCATGTGTGAACCATGCCCTGGTTCAGTCCTCAGTACTGCAAAACAAAGTCCATACATGTTGGTATATGAACTTAGTGAAGCATTCTTTGTGTTTCAAGCTCTTATCAAACCTGAATAGAATAATTAGAAATAGAAATGTGGTTAGAGAATTTGAGTAGTGGACATAATTCTAGAGATTGTGTGTTCCTTATTTCTCAGTCAAAGGCATTAGAGACCAGAGAGGTGAGTTGACTTGGGCATGTTTACACAGATGTTATTGACCAATCTTGTACCAAATCCAACCCTCCAGTGCTATCTGTCTCCTTGCAATAGCTTTTTATTTATTTATTTTTGTAAGTAAATCTTAGGTCCATGGGTCCTTCCATGACATAAGTTTAACTTCTGGGTTCCCAAAGAAGAATTTAAAGAAAACTCTCCTTCTTTTTGTTAAACACAAGATAGATTTCCTTGGAGAACAAATTCATTTCTTGTCCAGGCTCTGGCACAATGCAGGGAGTTGCTTGGGTGNACAAATATTCATTTGTAAAGTCCTTTTCTCTAAAAGGAGAGTTTGCGCCACCTAGTGGATTGAAGAAAAGGCTCTTGGGGTGAAGGTTTCCATGGCCCTCCCCTAAAGAGAAGAAAGGAACACTGCTTTAGTTCATGCATCTCCATCTCTCCCATGGAAACCTTTATTAGTGNCCTGGAAGCAGTGTTCATAGCCCAGGATGCACATCGTGTCACTTTGTACCCCACTGTGCTGAAAATAAGCCACACTATTGCCCATGCTGCTTTGTGGTAGGGGAANGAGGTGAGGCAGTAGGAACCACATCAGCCCTGTTGGNCCTCCCAGCTCTCTCTTGTCTGGACTTTTTCACTCATTAATTCAGAAATACTGTAATAGGCCTTGCCAACATTGTTGGCCATCAGTTAAGTCCTCTTCTTCCCAGGAATTCCCCTGTGACTCTTCTGGACAATTATTCAGGATTGTACAGGATTCTAGTTTCTGTAACTTTNCAAATTGCTCCTTTGTTGCCCTTCAGTAGAGATGCTCAGTTTTTTCACATGCTCTGGGGAAGATTTGTTTTGAGTGGCAGGTGGAAGAAGGCAGTATGCATCTGTAGAACAACTTGAAAACTGAATGGCCAGGACAGATTTTCCCTGTGATTGGAGGTGTCTTTCAGCTTCTTGCTCTGGATTTTTCCTTGAAAAGAGAGATTGGTCATCTTTATAGTTAAGAGTACAGCTCAGCAAAAAGCATTCCTAAAGNTCTTTGTTCACCTACCAGCAGNAGTATCTTCATTGGGGTGGCACTGTCTGGGAGGTATAGGGGACNTGAAGGTCAGGACCATGTGGCTTTATAGTGGTGCAGGTGACAATCNGAATCAAAAGAGAAACTAGCCTAGCAGGGAGGCTATCCCAGCAGGGAGGTTAGCCATGGAGAGAGGCTGANTTAACTGGGTCAGGATGGTTCATAAGCAAGGGTGTCTTTTGGGAGATTCAAAGATAGAATTGAGACTGAGNACAGTCACCAACTTGTTACCCAAGTGTTTAGGGTGAAAGCCTGGGCTCTGGTAACCCCAAAAAGTTAGGCTCTGTCACCCGTCCCCAGTATGCTAATTAAGGAGAGTAATTTTGAAAAGTAGAGAAAGGAGTTTTCTTCAGCATGGCCACATTGGGGAAAAAAAACAAATAAAGGTCCAGTAACCCCATGTTAGGGTGTGGACATGAGGTTTTAATAGAGGGCAAGAGGTCGACAGAATGGAATAGTATTGGCTGGTCTCAGCTTCCTGTCTGTTCTGTCCCAACATTCTCCAATACTGTGTTAGATTTCTAAGCTGTTAATGCTGAGGGTGCAGCCTTGCCTTCGTAGTGGATTGGCCTCCTCTGGAAGAGTGAGTTGTCCCTGGAAGCTTTTATCTTCCTAGGATTTAAAGTAACTCAAGAGAAAAGGTTAAGGACAATTGCTTATCTCCGTGATGTTGGCCAAAGCACAGACACAAATTGAAGGCAGAGATGCCAGGCTTTCCCCCTGTCTTCAGTTACCCTGTGCGCCAAAGTGAGGAGCCAGTGTTTGTTAGCAAAAGCAGCTTCTAAGTGCCTATTTCAGTATGGTGGCCTTAAGAATGGGTCATGAAACACTGGAGTCCAATGAGTTTGGTGAGTTCTTAGGCTTTGAAGTCATGTACACATCNGAGGTCCCTCTCAGGTCTGGAGACAGGGCTGTACTGCACCACTGTTAGCGTATTACTNTTGGGATTGCATCTAGAGGACTCCAAGTTTACTTCTATGAGAGGCTCTTCTGGAGTANGTTCTGAGTCAGACTCCCATTCCAGTGACTGTGGGGATGTGGGTGGTTCACAAAAAGCATTTGTTCTTTCTGTTGGTTTTAATACTNAATTTCACCTTTACCTGTAGATTCCAAAGGTAGTGTGCCCAACCAATTCTTGAAAGAAGCTTCTGGACTAGAGACCTGATATCATACTTGGAGCTGTTTTCTTTGGCCTAGAACACTTTACTGATTTGACTTGGCTAGAGGTGGGCATGTAGAATGGTCAGAGGGCAGGAAGTGACACCAGTCCTCTTGAGTATGGTGACCTGCATCTTTACTGTAGAAGACCTTGTCTGCCCACCTGGTCTAAGCAGTTGATACTAAGGTTCAGGTCTGAAGGATTTCTGCTCCATTTTCANAAGAATGGTTAGAGTGTTGTCCTGACATCTTCTCAGATGATATAAAAACCATGAAACACTGGTTTGAACCTGATCTCTTCCACTTCTTTGGGGGGCAAAATTTTGAGTCTCAGCTTTCCTACTAANTACCTCAAAGGACCAAGGAGAATTATCCCCAATAGTGTGTATCTAGTGCCTAACACATTGTTGACAAAGGACTANGATTCCTTGAACTAGTCATTTGGGGAACTATCACAAATCNTGTATAATCAATCAAGATGATAATTAACAACATTCCTTTCTTTTTTTGGAAATAGCAGCTTCATGGCCCATGTGTAGTTGTTGTCTAGTGGGGATGACAAAGAGATATTGATAGAGGCTCCTCCAAGAAAGACGTACTCAGAATGTCCCTCCCCACCATCAGCATGCGATCATCTACAGTTTCATCACATGTCAGCCCCTTACCATGCAGTTACTTGAATTAGTCACTTTCAGCACTGAGACAGAATGCTTGAGAAAACAGCCTAAGTGGGGAAGGATTTATTTTGTTTCATGGTTTCAGTCCATNGTCACATGGCTCCATTGATTCTTGGCCCTTGCTGAGGCAGAACATCTTGGTGGGCAGCCTGTGGTTGAAGGAAAGAAACAGAGATGGGGAAAGTAGTGTGGTGGTGGGCAGGAAGATTCAAGAATGAGATATACCCTCGGGGCTGGAGAGGGTTTCAGTGGTCCAGAGGTCCAGTTCCCAGTACCCACATGGCAGCTCACAAGAGTCTGTAACTTCAGCTTCTGGATGTCTGGTGCTCTCTTCTGGTCTCCATGGGCACCAGGTATGCACATGGTAAACATATATGCAGGCAAAACAGTCATATGCATAAATAAATAATTTAAAAAGATATGTCCTTCATGCCTCCAGNGACCTACTTCCTCCATCCAGGCCTGTTTCCTAATAGCCCAGTCACCTGTGAACACATCAGTGGATTAATTCATCAATGAGTTCCATAGATGAAGTTAGCTGTCCACATGATCTAGTCACTTCTCAAAAGTGCCACCAGCTGGGCATTAACACGTAGAGCCTTTAGGAGACATTTTATATTAAACTATGTTGCTCTCTAGCAGAATTAATTTTACTGTTTACACATTCTGCTGCTAATTCAGANGGTATAGAATACAGATTTTTACTTAAACAATGAGAAAAGTATAACTTCTAGTGTTATTTTGACATAAGTTATACCTGGTGCCATGGAGTGGTGGGGGCATTGGAAATCCATGAAAGTTAGGGCCATGAGGGAAGCTGAGAAGCCAGCATGAGTGACTAAGGACGTTGAGGCCCAGTACAATAACCATCAGTTTTGGATTCTGTATAGACTCACTGTTGGGGCTGCCTATATTCTGTCATGAGTTTATCTTGCTACTTGTCATTTGCCATGACTTAGCAGTATGTGGAAAATGATGCCACTTCACTGATGCCCTCAGCCTGACAATAAAAAGCATCTATGAGAATCAGTGTAAACTGAGTTTGCAGCCAAAGTAACCTGAAATAAAGTTCTAGAAAAGTCAATATGGTCTGAGTTCTGAGTCTTCCCTACCTGTGTTCTGAGGAAATGGGAAATAGGAAAAATGAGTCAGGCAGGGATCACCAGATAGCATCTTCATTACTTTGGAAATTCATGCTGNAGAATAGGGCTTATTCTCATAGATAGTGTTTCCTAACATTGAACCCCAGAATTAGGTAAGCCATAGAAGCTGCCTAGGAGGAGCACAAAAGAATGTGTGCTTGCTGCCAGAAGCCTGGCTTCAGAGAAGAGAGGGGAAGGTATGGACTCTGTCTCTCATCATTCCCTGGAGAGAAAGGCTGAAAGAGGCAGCCGGAAGTGCTCTGCCAGGAGCTCNCAAGTGTTAGAGAAACATTGGGACTTCACTCGTCTACATGGTCTTCAAAAGTCTAACCTTCCTTAGTTCTAGCAAGTTTATAAGTAGTTACACACACTTTTTAAAAAGCATTTATTATTTGTTGCCCTATTCCAAAGAACACACCACAGGCCCTNTTACCCATAGAGGACAGCTTGGACTCCTTTTCCTGGTTTTGCAAACTGCATCTAACCTGTCCCCATCCAGCCTGCTGCTCTGTGATTTCCAAATGCAAATCTTAAGTCAGATCAGCATTGTCACACTCTTCAGAGTCTGTTCTTGTCCCTGTGTTCCTGACGGATTGTCCCTTCTACTTCCTGCCTGTCCACCCAGAGTGTATTCGCTTAAGTCCTGTACAAGCTCCACACTGAGACAAGCTTTGCACTAGAGCACACATTGATTTCTCTCATCTCTAAACCACCTCTGAGCAGTCATGTGAGATCAAGAGCTTGGGCTTAGCACTTCTGTCATTGTATGAGCTATGTCAGCCAGTGCATAAGTACCTCCAGGGACAGACGCTTTCTGTTCTGTGTATCTTCAGCTGCTTGTGTGATGTGTACTTGTAGTTTACTTAATAAATTCACAATTGGTTGAGTAAATGTATCAAAAGAAGTGATGGGCACCCTTCTCACTACACTGGCTGTGTGTTCTTATGCTAGGGAGTAAGACACTATGATACAGAATTCATGTTAGCTCTGAGTTTCAAGCCACTGACACAGAATTGGAGACTCTCAGGATTTCAGAACTGAGATGGTGGTCCTCTAGGTCAGCACTATTGTTTTACAGCTGAGAATGGTTGTGAGAGGAACAAGACATCGTATTGGTTGTAAGCCATGTGCAGTCTTTGGCCTTAGATTAGCCATCGAAGGGTTAGTTGGCAGCTTTCTGTCTGCCTTNGATGGTCCTGTGAGCATTCCAAAGTATGTTTGCTTCTGTTATTTTAGAAAGCTTCACTGCTTATCTTTTTGCCAGATTCTGTGGAGGAAGGTACTATATGGGTGCCTCTGCTACACCTCACTGCTACCCCCCCTTTTATTGTGTGTGTGAATCCACCGTGGATGACTCCAGAGTGTGTAAGCTTGTTCTAGACCTGTAGCCACCAAGACAAGAAAAAGTGATTGTCTAGCCTGTGGCCCCAGACACTAAGCATTAAAATGCAAGTGTCTTCTGTTCTCACTGTGGATCGTTTTATACTATCCCATGATGCTCTCGGCTACCTTAAATTGTTTCCCATAGTCCCTGAGAGACTCTCAGCTGAGAAAGGATGCTCATTTACATTCTCTGATCAGCAAAGATCAAGGGCAGTTACGGCAGTGCTTAGTCACCAGGGCAGGCCATTACAGACCAAGCTCCCNAGGCCAGCAGCTTTGATGGGTGCTGGGAGAGGAGGCAACTCTTTGCCAGTGTGGACCAGCACCAGGAGCTGGGATAGGATGAAGGATAGTTGGCCAGCACTGGCTGTACTGGATAGCTCCCAGTCCGCCTGTGCTGGGGGAAGGCATCTTTACTCATGTTGTGTAGTATTGTGTTGTATACTGTTGTGTTGTGAATGTAGTGTTATGTGGCATAGAATTATGTTGTGCAGTGTAGTGTTGTTTATGTGTTTTCATGTCCTCAGTGATCATGTTTATAGAGAAAATCCAGTCACAACTAATCATGCTATTTTGATTATTTGTGCCACTGTTTCTTTTCATTACATTTAAAACTTTTTAGAATTATAACTAAGAAATTAAGTGTTAGCACTGACTCTTATTTGTTAGTGGAAAAGTCAGTAGAGAGGGTTATGTAGATCTATATTTTTAAGCAGTTTTTAAGCACTGAGTCA
>LZPO01117143.1:75596-88009 GCA_001675575.1 Neotoma lepida
AAGGCAATCCACAGAATGGTTGGAAATGTTTAGATTATTTAAAATACTTGTACATAGAATAAAATACCCTTACAGCTCAGTTATTAAAAGAAACATGCACCTTGCCAAGCGCCTTGACAGTGATTGACAGGGGTTACTATGGCAATAGATAAGCAGGATATCTATTTGAGAAAAGGAAGTGATGGGTGGCTGTATTGTGAGAGAGAACAGAAAGGTTCAGAAGAGGCAGGAAGAGGCATTCTAGGTAAAGGTGTAGCATGTGCAGTGACTTGGATGGGGACAGTGTGTTGCTTCTGACTAACTACAGGCCTGTCACCATCCTGAGCAAAGGTGATGTTTGGAGCTAGTCAAATCCAGCTATTTCTTTACAATACTTTTGTTGGTTTTAAGTTCATCCCGCCTGGAAGCCAAACTAACATTTACTCTCCCCTCCAAAGAATAGGAGGCTAAATTACTTAAATGGCCTGGGGGATTGAGAACAGCTTGGGACACAGAAGCTCCAGTGATCTTTGTAATTGGGTGTCTCCCCTCTTTGATAGTTCATCATTCCTCTTTAGAAATTAGAGGTTGAAAGAATTCATGTGTTTGTAAAAAATACTTAATTTCATTATTCTTTTTGAGTGAACTCCTTAAGGAAGTAAATTTTCACACTTGGAGCACTATAAATGGAACCAAAGAGAAAAATTTGCCCCAACATCGAGAGAGATACTGAGGCTTACGCTGCACATTCTAAAGACAGCTGGCCAGGTTTTGAGCACTTTCCTGTGAGCCCTCTCTTGTAAATAACAAGTGTCACATTTGTAGACAACTTAGGAAAACAAATTGTCTGAAGAGGAAGTAGGGAGATCATATATGTGTCAGGAGTTGAAGGGGCTTGTTTGTATTACCTGGATCTTTGATTCACAATATGAGTGTGAGTATTTCCCAAGCAGCCGTTAGGTTTCTAGCCAACTCTTCCCCTGGGAGAACTGGTATTCTGAATACATTTTTCCTGGCAGCAGTGTGTGTTTTATGAAAACTGCTAGGGATAGAGAGGCCATTTTGTTCTCTAATTCTGATTTATCTGTCACCTGTCGGGGGTGGAGTTATCAGCCTGACATCTGAAACCGCACTGTGTTTATTATTCTCCAGCTTTGTGTGGTGTCCCTGGCCTTGTTCAGAACTCTCATCGGTTTACATTGTGAAGATGTGATGTTACAACTAGTTTTAAGGTGAGCTTCCACTGTTTGTTGTCGTTAAAGAAGTTTCCTCTGTAGTATTGCTGTTTGGTTTTAGTTTGATAATGTAAATGAAGTAAGGACAGTGCCTCTAAGGAAGAAAATTATTAAGAGAGCCAATTTAATTTTTTTGGTGTTATTTCCTAAAGTTAATTTTGTTTTATTATGAAAATTTTTTAGTGGGGGCATTTGTATTGCATTATGAATGTGTTCCTGGAAACAATAATGAGACTGTTGGAAAACTGTGCAAGTATTAAAGCTCTTTGGGGTCATGGCTGAACTTTGTTCTTCTGGGCTATTCTTTGTTTTTTGCTCTCTTAAGGGACCCTTGTTATTAAAAACAA
The DNA here is from genome assembly GCA_001675575.1 of Neotoma lepida. NCBI lineage: Eukaryota > Metazoa > Chordata > Mammalia > Rodentia > Cricetidae > Neotoma > Neotoma lepida. The sequence goes on from LZPO01117143.1 coordinate 77,158, forward strand.
CTTTTTCTCAAGTATAAAATACTTGGATATAGTTTTCAGCCTTTTCTTTAGTGACATTACACTGTGACTGTCCAGTCTGTGAGCTGCGGTGGTGAGGACAGCATGGAGCAGATAGTCAGGGCTCAGCACAAGATGGCAAAGCCGTCCTCCAGTAACATGGGGAAGCTCTGAGGATGCTGCTGTTGGAGGATGGGACTGCTCCTCAGATGGTCTGAGTTTGGTGATTAGCCAGCAGGTTCAGCAGCCCCCAATTCTGCCTTGTCCCCTCTCTGCCGGCCACAGTAGCCCTGCTTCTGTGAAGGAAAGTGACTGTGTTACTTGGGAACATGTGCTTTGGGCCCGAATCCTTCTGCAGCACCCCAGAAGCACCAGGCTAGGCCCAGCCATTGTCTTTCCTCCTCTGTGCTGACCCCAACCCTAAATCCTGAATGCACTCCTCCAGTGAGACCCCCCCTAACACAAGCGGCAGGGTGTGTGAAGGGGACCCACAGAACTAAGATCCCTGCAGGAAAGACTATGTCCCTCTCTGTAACAACTGACAAGGCAGGGACAGGCCAAGACTGTGATTTAACTTCCCATAGAGATGTGTTTGTTCTGTCATCTTCTCTTAGCGGGCTGGTGTAGAGACACAGAGCTACGCTTTCTGGAGGGTAGGAATGAAAGAGTGGAAAGCTTTGGGAGCAGAAGCAGGCGGGCCTGGCCTGAGGAGCTCTGCTCTAAGAGGGCGTGGCCAGCAGGTGTGGTGTAAGAGGGTCAGCCTGTGCTGTTGAGTGCACTCCTTCCTTAGTGGAGATAGGGACTGGCAAAAGGAAGAACAGGGCTAGAGGGAGGCCTGGGCTTTCTCTGTCTACCACTGGGTGTTGACATGACTCCAGTAGGAGTTACTGAAGAGAGGATGGGAACACGGCTCATTTGAGAAAAAGCCTGCCATGCACACATGAGGACCTGAATTTGATCCCCAGAACCCACTTTAAAAAGAGCTGGTGTGGTAGTGTATGCTTGTAATCCCAGTGCCAGGGAGGCAGAGACAGGATCTCGGGAGTTGACTGGCCAGCTCGCCTGGAGTAATAGTCGAGTTCCAGGCCAGTGTGAGAACATGTCTCAAAATAAAACAAGGTAGATGGTGTCTGAGGAATGATATATGAAGTTGATCTCTGACCTCCATGAGTATGTATGTGTGCGCACACACACACACACACACACACACACACACAGAGAGAGAGAGAGAGAGAGAGAGAGAGAGAGAGAGAGAGAGAGAGAGAGAGAGAGAGAGAGAGAGAGGTTGATTACTGAGGTGGACCCAGGATCACTGAGATAATAGGTAGCTCTAGAAAAGCCAGGGGATGTGAAAGTGCCATTCTGGAATGGTTATTGCGTAGGACTGGCCAGAAATGCAGATTCCTCCAGAACCTGGTAAATCAGAAACCCTAGAGGCGGGGCCTGTGAGCTGTGTCTTAACAAACACTGTGGAGGGTCCTGGTGTACCACCAGAGTTGGAGTGTCACTGGCTGGAGGGATGGTTGGTGTGAGTATAGCATCCTACAAAAGGGTGAATTAAAACCGAGTCTTGAAAAACTTAGTGGCACACTCTGGAGGGCCTCACAGATTGTTGTTTTATGGGAGACTATCATTTATAAGATTTTTAAGTCAAACAATGTTTTTGAACTTTTAGGGTTTAAATCAGGTCATCAGTAACTAATCTTAAGGCATTAGCAGAGAACAAATCCGATCATAAGGACACAGCTGGTAGTCTGTTTTAAAAGGATTACTTCAGCTCCCCAGCAAGTCTCTACCGACAGACAGAATGCATTAGCAGGGCCTGAATGAAATCCAGCAGAATAACTTGGCAAAGCATTTTTTATTGCTCAGAACCAGGCTCTTACTCAAGGTGGGCAAAGCCTTGATTGCATTTGAATGTTAAATTCCTAAATACTGCTTCCGTGATGGCAGGGAAAACAGCTGTGTTTGCAGTGTCCCTGAAATGGCAGTGTCCCTGGTCAGGTCTGAGATTCATCGCTTCCTCACTGTGGGTCACCAAGGTCTGGCAAGGCTAGAGTGACAGGTCTGCTTGCTGGACATCTGGTGACCTTTACAAGATGAGCTCTGATCATGTTTTGCTCACAATATTCAAATCTGTCCTCAGCAATGGTGTTAACCATGGTTGCATCTGAGAGCCAGACCTGTACCTTGTGATGATGAGAAATGTATGCATGTCCAAGTCAGGTCTAGTCAGTTCTGGGATGTCCCCGAAGGTGCCTGCAGGGCATGATGCTATTACAAGTTCTGAATGCCAGGCCTGAGGTTAGAGACGACTTGACTACCTGGCCCTAGGTTCTCTGGCTAGCTATTTTTCCTATGGAGATGGTGGTGCTAATACAATACCACAAATGCTCTCTCCTGAACACTTCCTTTATTTCTAACTCTACATGGAATATCGGAGGACCTGAGAGGCCTGTGCAGGAGACCTCTGGCTCCCACCCCTCCCTCTTAGCCTGCAGAGCTATGTGTCCCACTTCTGGAACATGCTGCCTCCTAGGATTGTTGAGAGGACCAATTGTGGTGACATCCATGAAAGCATTTCGAAATAATGCAGGGTATTCTACACTTAAGGGAGGGGACTTTCTAGAAAATATATTTTAAACTCACAAAAATAATGTCTTTCTGATTTAGAATCTGTGCCTACAGCAAGAACAACAAAAAACTTTATTCTACTAGTCATTTAAACTTTGTTTGAAAGAATATAAAAATAGATTATAATCTCCCCTTTCAGTTTTGCCTGCTGTGCAGTTGNTTGACTGTGCATGATAAGCTTGGAGGTCTGAGAGCCCAGCAGCAGCACAGGCTGTGTGGATTCTCCTGATGAAGTTGTTACATCGGTCTACATATCTGTTATATATCTATCCGTTGAAACTTAAGTACTCTTAAGTATTGATACTTTAAATTAGTATTTTATTCATAACCATTTGAGTTTCTCCTTTGGCAAAGTGTCAGAAGGGTAAATTGAAATGAGAGATTCCCAAAGAGAGGATAGGCCAGTGAGCAGAAAACCCAGGAGAAATTGCCCACTTACTGTGCATGCAACTGTGAGAGGCCAAGGGCAGGCAGGAACTACTGACAGGTACTGATGCGACAGACCCCTCTGCTCCAGGAGTTTCCCAGTCCCTGTGAGAGTCAGTCGTTACACCTTGGTTGCCGTTTCTGAATATTCTCGTTAAGGGTGGCTTTGTTTTCTTAATCAGGTTGGTGAACCCCATTGCCTATGGTGTTCAGATAGGAACAGTTTTACTTGAAGAGAGACTGTGTGTACATTTCAGGAACACTTCTGTCTGGCAAAGGAGTTGGGGGTCAGTGACAGAGGTGGACAGCTGGCCCAGGGAAAGATGGAGAGGAGAAACATGGCCGGACTTTGATGAACAGTGAAGATCTTGTGAAGCTCACTGATGGCACTTGCAGTTTTCTGTCCATGGGTACAGGCTTCCNTTCATCATCTTTGCTTTTCATTTGGTTGTTTCCTTGTCAGTATATCAATAAATAGTGTGTGCTCTCTGTCAGCACTGGTTAGTCACTGCTACTCTGAGTGGTGGCTTACTTTTTAAAAACTCTATTGAGAATATCATATATGTATATAATGTATTTTGATCATATCTACCCCTGACACCTCCTCCCACTCCATCTCCTGTGTCTTCCAAACTTCATGTCATTTTTTTTTTTGGTGATGACCTATTATTAAATGATGCCCAATGAAAGGTTTTAGAGAGTTGAGGAAGTAATGAAAAATGTAAGTGTAATATGGACAGCATTTTTTTATTCCTGGTATATTGAGAAATGACTTAATCTGGACATTTAAAGACAATATTTCTTAATCTGTGAGCTGCATGTGGTGGTGTCGACCTGTAATCCCAGTACTCTGGAAGCTGAAGCAGGGGAATGACGAGTTTGAGGCCAGACTACATAGTGATTTGATGTCACCCCGAGAAACATAGCATTTCAGTCAATAAACACACACAGAGATCTCTAATTATTACTCTCTGAATTTAAGTAAAATCTCCAAACAAAATTATGTAGCATATAATCAAAAGATGACTTAATAAAAAATGCCTGTACTAAATGCTCACATGATTTTTCTGTTAGCAACAGCCACATTATCATGATATTTATCATTTAAGAAGTTTTTAGCATTTATTCTGTTTCCCATCATTCTCTCAAAAAGATGGAAGGACATAGGGCTAGGGTATGGTGTACCTACTTACCCTTGATTTAAAAGTTCCAACAGCACAGCAGTGCTGGCAACTCTTGGGAAGTCGTTCACTGGGGTGACTGTNCCCAGTTCCATTCCATAGAACCTCTGCTTTAACCAATAGGGATCTCCCTTCATTTATTTGAGAGGACATTCTTAGCTTCTGAGAATAGGTATTTTTAAAGTTGTACATTGTCAACTCTTTCTTCTAAAATAATTTCAAGCTGGGTGGTGTTTGATAAATAGCTTTATTAGCTTTGATCCAGTGTTCCATTTTGTTTAATACTTCAAACAAAGAGTAGAAGCATGTATACCAGTTTAAGTCATGAAATANGATTGGTTTGAGCTGCAAACAGACATTGAGTCCACACAGTCTATAAAAACATTGAAGCTGTTGAATCTATGAATAGTTAATGATCCAAGTGCAGATACAGTAAATGCCATGTAATCTGCGTTGTGTAGACTTTACCAGCCTGGAAAAGAATTGTTCATATCAGGATGGGATGCTTTTCTTTGCCTTCATCCTTGCCACCTCATAGCAGACCTTGGCCCTCTGGGAAGCAGCAGCCATCACCTCCCCAAGCGAGAGCTCTTATGTACATTCATGAACATGGCTTTCTCCCACCGTTATCATGTGGTGTCTGCTGTGGTATCTTCCCTTGCTCGGACCCTTTTTCTGGGAGCTGCCTTACTTCCATTATATCCTGGCCCCTGGCTGCCTGTGCCTGCCTTCCACCCAGCTGCCACCAGTTGTCCCCATGCTCAACTGCCCTGAGGTGCTAGGGCAGCTGGATTACCTGTGATGCTCTCTGCGGTCCAGCTGGCCTGTGTTCAGAGGTGGGGAATGCTGCTCTCCCCTTTGTCACTGGATTACTAAGGCATCTCAGTTCACAGAGCCCTTATGAGAAAGGATGTCTTTATTTTCCNCCTGCACCGTCCGTCCTTGCTCCTGTACGGTTCAGACACAGGTCTCCAAGGTGTCTGAACAAAGCCGTCTCCTTCCCTGCGCNTCCCTCCCACTCTGCTCCTCTTTGTTCTTGTTGCTTTCAAGAAACAGCTCAGGACGTAGATGCCACCACACCAGAGGTGACTGATGGCTGAGTCTGGCTCTTAGAAACAGCAGTGTGTGTGCCCAGGAGGGTGGAGGGAGTGAGGAAAGAGACAAGACCGTCTTACCTAGCTACACTAGGAATTTAAAGTACTCAAGAAATGGCTTGATTTGGGGAGAGCGGCAAGTTTGTGTTTCGCACCCGGAGAGTGCTCTTGAAGTGACCACTTAGAGTGGATCAAGGGGATTCAGTGTTTCTCTCCTTGACTCAGACAGGCTCCTTGCAGCAGATGGGCCATTAGAACAAACAGGTTTCCTCATTGGGATCAACGGGAGATGTGGGGACCAGTCTGTGATTATGGGCCCCTAGACATGCCCTGTGAGCTGTGCGTCTCATCTTTATCATGGGATCCTTAANCACAGCTTGTTTTCCTCTGCGCTGCCTTTCCCAGGAGCCGAAATGGAAAGTGGAAAACATTCTGGATTGCTGAAGGGTCGTGGTTGCTCACATGGGGGCTTAGGCTACTGTGAAATTGTCTCTGGCTCCAGGTCCTTCAACCCACTTGGTCCATCCTTGTTGAAATGACTGCTGCGGTGTTTCCCGTTAGAACGGGCAGCCACTAAACCCACGTGTTCTGCCCACAGAGCTCAGCGGTGTGCTCAGGCGTGTCTGAAGCAGATGATCGGATCTTCTCTTCTCTGGGTTCATGTTAACACTAAGATGCTTTCAATCACCAGCCGACCTGCGCAGCAGGGTCCAGGGCTCCCCACTGAACTGTTGGGCACCATTTTCCCTCCTGTCACAGAGAGCAGAAGAAGCTGTGGAGGGGTCTGGCACTTTCGCTTAGTGCCTATTATGAGTCAGAGTTTTAGGAATCAAAAGACAAAACTATTGAAGCAGTCCTTGCTCTGGTAGCACACATGTTGAGGAGGTAGATTAGAAATATTTATGCTGTGAGATTAATAATGCTTCCATGTACACACAGTGGAGGGAGAGAAGGGCTGTGCCCTGGAGGAAGGAGCTGGGAAGCCTCCCCAGGGAATGTGGTGCTTCTATGACAAGGAGCTGTCAGGCAGAGAAGGGGGAAGCCTCACTCTGCATGGAGTTTGCAGTGGGATTAAAGTTTGCATAGGGGTAAACAGGGACTTGAGATGGTACTGGAGGGGGCTAGAAATGTGCTGAAGAGAACAGTTCTGTCAGAAGGAAGAAGCCCTTGGCAGGCTTTTAAGCAAGGGAGTGAATAANCAGTGGCCAGTGTGCCCGGTGGCCTGACTGGGGGGAGAAGATGAGTCTGCCGCTCATGACTGGTTCCAATTGTGTTTTATGGTGTCATTCATTCATGGTAGTGGTTTTAGGGCATTGCAGAGACATTGAATGCTGGCTCTTTGTCATTTCAGGTATCTGATCCCCTGCAATCACATGATGCTGAGTCAAAGGTGGGCTGTGAAGGAAAGAGACTGTTACTCCATGTCTGCGGCCAAGCTGCTTGCCTTGACCCCCGTCTGCTGTGCCAGTGGCATCACTCTGACACTTGGGAACCAAGAAAGGGATTATATTCTCTGGTCAAAGTGTATGCATGATGGTTCAGGTGGGAACATGTTAGGATGATCTTTAAACATGATGCCNAATCCCTCTCTTGGCCTGATGCGTCTCTTTGGGTAGACAAAATAACTGAAGAGTGAAGGAGTGGTTGGAACCTTTTTCTGCTGCAGAAGGAGTTAGAGTCTGTAGTTAGTGTTCACCGAAGCACCCNCCTTCACCTAGTCATTTTCACAGATTTTTATTTTACATGCCCCTTTTAGTGGTGTCTTCTGAGTCCAAATGTGAAAATATGTATTAACACGTCTTCTAAAACAAAATGAGTTACAGGCGTTGAGTCTATAACCAAGACAGNCCTGCTTTTTAATTTCCAAAATTCAAAATCCAGATTGAACATGATTTTCCAAAACTTGTCAGCTACTTTGTCTGTGCAATCACATTTAAGGGTGGGAAGAAAGTAGTGCTATCATTTGCAGATGAAGAAACAGACTTGAGGAGAACTGACTTGGTCAAGGTTATGTCACTGGCTTCTTCTCTGATTCCCNTNCTCNATGTTTGGTCCTTATCCTGCATATGGAGTTACCACAGATGCNTCCTCCTGNGGAGGTTACATAGCTAGCTGGCAGGACTCCTGTGCAGCAGTTAACAGCTAGGATTCTGATCTTGACACTCCCATCTTTTAGGGAAAATTTGTTNATCATTCCAAACCTTTCCCNTTTTCTGTGAAATAGTACCTTCCCCAAAGGACTGCTCCAAGGATAGGTGAGTTCAGGCACACAGAGCTCTTAGGAGGCTTGTCTGGCATGTAGCNGCTGCTCAGGAGATATTTCTAGGAGTAGTTTGATGTCTTTTTATTTAAAGTGTATAAGAGAGGCAACACTAGCCTTCTGACAGTAGAATGGTAACCAATGAGGTATGTGTCTGTTTTACTGGGCTGTGTATATACTCCTAAAGGCTCAAGTCTGATCCATTATGAAGGGGCACAGAGCTTACAAATAGGTGGCACCAGAGTGTGGAGAGGGTCCAGAGGAGGCCAGCACTCAAATCATCCATAGCCCTGCCGCAGCTGGGGCGGGTGTTCTTTTATCTGTGAGCAAGTGGGGAAAACAGTATCTATCATATAGGATTGTTAACTTCCATGCCAGTGATAAGCACTTNTAGTATTGTAGATGCTTAAGGAATGGTAGACAGCATATTTCCCTCAAAGTCTGAGTTTTTTCTAGACATTTTGTTCGCAGGGAAATTACAAATGTAAATACAGGTGTTTTTACAACTATTTCAGTGCCAGTGTTGCAACTTGTAACATGAAGTCAGTCACCTTTAAACATATGACGCCTTTTCAGGTTGAAATGACTGTTGTGATTGACAGCTTGGCTTCAGGAAGCCATCTGATATGCATCAGCATCCTGATTGTTGCCAACAAGGTGCAATGAGTTAATTGCCTTTTCCAGAAACCCAGGATTTTTCTACCAGAAAACTTGGTTCTCAAACTCATGAGTCNTTAGCCTTCCACTCTATTATCAGAATCAAAATACTTTAAAATGATTATATCCTGTGGCAAGCANCACATTAGGTGCACTACCTGTCATTCCCTTGTCCTGGAAAGTGGCCCTCAGCAGCCTCAGGAAGTCAGGATTCCCTCCGTTCGGGTACCTAGTCTTGTTAATAAATGAATTTAGAAATGGACTCGGAAGGAAAGTCAAAGACAGTTTTATCAGAATTTGAGAGAGAAACACCAGGACAGGCAACTGTAAGTCTTGGCAGATGCTGAGAAGAGGGANATGGGGAAGAGGAAGAGAGAGGCCATGCCTCATGCATGCGCTTTAAGTTAGGGTCCAAGAAAGCAAGGAGATCCTGCAATACATGAGCACCAGCTACATGGAGGACAAGCAGTGTATTGCGCAGGGGTGGGTTGGGGTGGGGGCTTTAGAGAAGGAGTGAGTGTCAGGCAGTGCCAGCGAAAGGGTGCCTAGGTTTTGGCCAGTATCCAAAAGAAAAGAGAAAAGAAGGAAAGTTAGTTTTCTGAGTAATTCAGAAAATCTGGTAGGCTCCATAGCAGAGGCTCTGTATGAGGCTGCAGGAGGAAGGGGCTTCTGGGAGGGGTGAGTGCACTATCTCTTTAAGAGGATAATTATTCTTCCCATCTTCTTAGCACATCTTCAGGTGAATCAGCTTTCCTGTGGGGCGGACTCAAGGCCAGGTGATTGAGAGGCCCAGCTAGATTAACTCTTAAGAGAGGAAACAATAGTATGTAAAGCTCTGATTTCTGGAGCAGGTCAGAGTTTCATGTGTCCTCCTGGGGCCAGAGGCATTTAAATTTTTTGACCAGGAGGACTGAGGAGTGAACAAGCTGGTGCTTACTTTTCTGGTGTTGCCAGGAGAGGGGAGGTGGGCTCCAAAGTTGACCATGAAGGAGGAGATCATCCTCATGGGCCTCTCTGGCTGTCTAGTTACCTCACAACATTACCTAACAGTTTTCTGTTGGCTGTAGCCCGCACCTGGCCATTTTGGTTTTATATCTTCTTGAAGGTAGAGTGTCTGTCACTGTCTTTCCCTCTTAATTCAGCTTTTATTATTGGAAATAATTTAACCAGACATTGCTGACCTAAACTGGTACCAAGTCCCCGACTCATCCCCACCTCTCTTCCTGATGGCTGTTTGTTCCTGCACAGGGCCCGAGGAACAGCCGCTGCCAGAAGCACCCTGCCCATCTTCTCCACCTGCCCCTCCTTCGCCTCCTGTCCCAGCAGCCTGCATTGTGGAGTATGGGAAGGCCCTGGACATCAGCTACNTGCAGTATCTGTGGGAGGCCCACACCAACATCCTCCACTGCATGAGGGACTGCAGGGTGTGGTCGGCCCTCTATGATGGGGACTCGCCTGACCCTGAGACTTTTCTGCAGAGTCTGCCAGAGGAGAGCAGAGGAAGCTCAGGCCACCCAGAGGNCAGACTCCCTCAGCAGCACACCAGGACAGCAGGGCAGACAAAGGACAAGAACCAGTCAGAGCTGGAATGGGATGACAGCTACGACACTGGAATCTCATCTGGAGCTGACGTGGGTTCTCCTGGGCCTTATGATGACGTGGAGACCCCAGCTCCACCAGCACCCATTGATCCCCCCAAACACATCCAAGAGATGAAGAAGAGTGCCATTCTCCTCTTCAAAGGGTCCTACATAGAAGAGTCAGACTTCCAGGATGATGTGATGGTGTATAGGCTGTGTGCTGAGAAGGACTCTGAGGACACCAGGGAGCCGCAGGGAGACACGGGCGACCCCCCAGCCGAGGCCCAGCCCAAGGCCCAGCCTGAAGCCCAGAGTCCCCCCATGAGCAACGGACCTCTCTTTAGCCCTGATCCTGAGGCAGAGTCACAACCCAGCAGGGAGAGTTCAGACCTGTGTCAGAGCATGTTCTCAGAAGCCAAGCAAGAGAGTGAACNTGATGCAGCCTGGGAATCAAACTTGGAGTTGACAACCCCCGCATTTGAGGCAGAAGTCCAGTCAGACCTGCTGGTTGCCAACTCAGAGAGTGAAGATTTCATTGCACAGTACGATCAAATCATTCAAGAGCTCGATTCTGGTACTGAGGGCTTGATGGACCAGAGCGTCCCCACATCTGACCCCCTGCTTCTTACAAACCAGGAAGAGAGGCGAGAAGAAGGCAGAGGAGAGGAGGAGGATGACTTCGACTCCCTCATGGCAGAAGCTCCTGCTGTGGAGACCGTGCCGTCCCCATTTGGTGTCAGAGAGGACACGGCCTTTACCAGTCGCCATCCCGTGAGGACTCAAAGCACCCCGTTCACAGGTGACNACCTTAAGTTGCTTTGTGCTGTGGTGAGAGGAAAACAAGAATGGGAGGGTAAGACACGTCTGTTTACCTGACAGGAGTGAAGGGGCAGCCTTGTTTTGCCATTCCTATACTGTGATGGATTTGTTTGGTTAGCAAGTCAAGACTTTACCTTGTGTTCTGTATTATCTTCCCCCAATGTTCGTGATAAAGTAATAGGTCTGATTGGACCGCACAAGAAT
>LZPO01117143.1:93223-119568 GCA_001675575.1 Neotoma lepida
CCCTTGCCAGAGGTGATGTGGCATGGGAAGTGATCGTACCTCCCAGGGGCTCTTAGAGATCCTGACACAGGATCATCGCATCGCCCACCCATGTCAGTGCTCAGCGTAGTTGTCTGCTCTCATTTCCCAGAGAGTTCGAGTCCTTAGAAGGGATTTTGCCCTTAGCTGCTGGCAGACTTNTGCATGAAGCATCTGGAGATGAAGTGTGTTTGTGTCAGACTCACTAATGGTTGTGAAGTCTTCATAAGGCGTGTTTATCCATCAGGGGTTATGTGCGTGTCTTATAAATATGCCTGGGCTTAGTGGCATCATCATCAGCTCCACTGGGGGAAATAGAGAAGTCTCATCCATCTTGCTTAATGGAACACTTTTATGGCAAAAATTTAACACATCTCCAAGTAATTTTATTAATTCCAGATTTATTATTATTTTTTTGTTTTCCTTGCCCTCAGTAAGCCAACACATAAACCATATTAACTCGCTACCAATGTGAATCAGAAACAGCTTCCTTTTGCTAATACATATATTTTTTATGAACTGCTTTTGTAATCATATGGTTTTGCTTTTTGAGACCTCTGTGTCACACTGGACCACATTTCCTGAGACTAATCCTTTCTTTCTCTCTGGTCTGAAATAGAAAATGCAGACACCAAGTTGCCAGGCATAGCCAGGCCTCNATCCAGGGCCTCTGCATTCACCTTGTCTCCCTTCCCATTCTTGTACATTATGACAATTACTGAGGCCAGGTAATTGTCTCTCAGGTGTGTGGATAGGATAGACAGTCCCTGGTCACATGTTGCTACTTGGTAAACATTGCTCAAACATGTTTGGTACTCTCCACTAACATGAAGACTTGTTGCTATGACACTTTCAGTGGCCTCTTACATCTGCATGCAGTCCACAGCACCAAGAGANAGTGAATTGCAGATTTTGAACACTGACAGAATCAAGGAATGAAGAACCAGTGTAGAAAAGCAATTTTAATCTTTAAAAAGNATTTATTGTCTGAGCTTTTCAAAGTTCTCTATAGCATTCAAAGTCTTAAAGGTGGTTGAAGAGTCAGGATGTTAGCTCTCATTCACATGGAGAAGCAGATATGTGTCGTGTGTGTTCACACCCTGGGCCCAGGGTGGTTTGTAACTGTGGCCCCAGTGACTCTGCAGCTGTCCGAAGGTCCCACATGCCCAGCCAGCCCTGACACTGTGTGTCCTCTCTGTAGGTCCATTCATCAGTGTGGTCCTGTCAAAGCTGGAGAACATGCTGGAGAACTCTCTGCATGTCAACTTGCTGCTTATTGGCATCATCACGCAGCTGGCCAGCTACCCACAGCCACTCCTACGTTCCTTCCTCCTCAACACCAACATGGTCTTCCAGCCTAGCGTCCGCTCTCTCTACCAGGTATGTTATAGCCANGCCTGTTCCTTTTCTCCTTCCCTTCCTCCCATGGTTTTGTTAGTTTACAAAATCCCACATCCCAATTAATTTGCCTTCCTTCCCTGTCCTATTAAGCTGGTTGTGTCGATTACTCTAGACTAACTGCAAAGCTTCATTTAGTTTGATGTTTTGAGGGTACCTTACCAGGACCACATAGGCAGTTAAAAATGAGCAGGCATCTGCTACCATAACAGTCCCTGTAAAGAGGGCTGAACCCAGAAGATATATTGATAACAATAGACTTTCACTGTAGAGCAATAGCATCATTCATGTGGCTTTTGACAGGTTCTTGCGTCTGTGAAAAACAAGATTGAGCAGTTCGCTTCCGTGGAGAGAGACTTCCCAGGGCTCCTCATCCAAGCCCAGCAGTACCTGCTCTTCCGAGTGNACATGTCTGATGTGACCCCTGTGGCACTCACCAAAGGTCAGGCAGCCCTCTCCACTGTGTCTGTCCTAGCCTGGTCCCACTCCCCCACATTCTGGGTTGTGTTTGCAGGTATTTCTTGGCATTTGGACCCTACGAGCATCAAAGAATATTTTTATTTGTGTCCATCTTAGAACAGCCTCTTCTCAGATCTGAAGGAAGGGCTTCCTGGCCTCTACAGAGGCTCTGGCTGGCCATTCATTTTCCTTGCTGAGGTGGTTCAGGGAAGGAGCTGATGTGTGAGATGGTATTAAACTGCAATAAATNACAGCACCTGTGGACCACAGAGAGGCATTATGTGGACTCCTNGAACCATCTTTCGGCCATCCCTGCCCTGCAGATGCCATCTGTTTTCTTTATTATATTTTCAGAGCATCTTGCACACACACAAAAAAATGTGCATTAGGACTCTAGGAGGTGGACGCTGTTAGGATGAGAAGTGAGTATTGTCCTCACCTCAGCCTGATTCCTGACAGAATAGCCCTGCTGGCCCCAAGGCCTGGTGAGCACTGCTGCTTGGCCTCATTTCGGCTCTGGTTCGNAATATCTGATGCCCATTGTCTTCTGAGCTGTGACATGGGCCCTGGTGAGCACTAACGAGCAAATGTCCAGTATTGCTCTGGCTTTACCACAGTTGTCCAGGTGTGGAACAAGGCTTCCATGGGACAGGTAAGCAATGAGGAGACTTGGGTCTAAGGGCTAAGGCAAGTGGCCAGGAACAAGACTGGGAATGAGAGGCAGAAAAATAACTCTGGGAGAAATTTACTCCATTAAAAGAAGCTGGAAAGAATCCAGAACTATGTGCAGCTACTGGATCATGTCACTATGTGTTTGCTATCTGATCTTGGTCACTTTGCTTAATTGGGTCTCAGTATCTTCAGCTATTTTTGGAGGTGGGGCTGTGGATGAAACCCAGCGCCGCCAGCATGTTAAGGACACACTCTACCACTCAGCAGCATTCTCTACCCTTTCTTGACTTTTAAAGGAAGGATTTGTTCATCTCTCAGGTACTTTCTGGCCACAGCAAGAACTCTGGTTGTGGTGAGCTACTGGGGTACTGTAGCAGCTTTCAAAAGAAAGTTGCTGAGGTACTACTGATAAAATGATGGGTCAGAGTTTAACTTGTTAGACTTTGAAAAGTGAAGGCAAGGCATTGAGGGAGGGAAGGAGAGCTGCCTTAGGTTAGACCCTGAGGCCTTTCAGCCACGTGGGCAGCTGATCTGTGAGCTCTGCTGCTCCTGAAGGAGCTTGTGCTGTTGGTCACCCTGTGAGAGAANGTGCCTCGTTTGCCTTTGTGTTTGATAGGTCACTGCCAGAACTTAGTGGCTTCAATCATGGCTGTCTCTGATTGTGTANGAGTGCATGTACACTTGAGNTTGGGGTGTGTGAGTGTGCCCTGACCCCAGCCAGCTTAGCTGATTTGGCCTGGACCCACTCATATGTGCCATCAGCAAGATGTCTAGGATTGCCCACACATCTTTGTCTACTGAGTGGGGTGATAAGATATTTCTCTCCACTTAGCAGGTTAGCTCAGACTAGCAATGTACATGGCTATGGTGCTCCAGGAGTGAGACTAGGAATGTAGCAAATACCCGAGGCTCCGGCTGAGAGCTCACTCAAGGTCAAGTCTGCTGCTTTGGGTTGGCTAAAGCAAGCCTGTGGGTGTTCTAAGTGGGAAGAGTTGTGAAGAATGGTAGCCATACACAGTCCACTAGACAGAAGTGGCTGAGTCTCCTTGCTTTATTTGTATTTTATAGTTTGTAAGGTGCTTTCCTAGACAGTCAACTTCTATTGCTAAACAGCACTGGGAAGTAGACAGGGAAGCTTACACTGGCTCCATCTTCACACACGAAACTAATATGGTCTGCTCAGGGTAGTCAGCCAGAGGTCTGAGGCTCAAGTATCTGAGAGTATCTGAGAGTATCACAGAGGCAAGGGGGGTGCGTACATGCACACACACACCCATGCATGCACACATGCACACACATACCCATGCATGCACACATGCACAAGCACATATTGTGTATCCTCAGGAGACACTACAGTGAACCATAGCCAGCATATCTGGAGTGGGCAGGGTGGGTGTCACTTAAACTCTGGCTTGGTCCTGGATCACCTTGTTTGGCAGTTATGGTTAGGGGATATGTGCCCAAGAACTTCTTACCACAGAAGTCCTCACATTAGTCAGCTGGCATCAGTGCTTTTAGGATCCCGACACTCGGGGGACTTGATTTGTAGGAAGTTTCTCTTGAGAAAGAAAACTTCCCTTTTAATTGGGTTTGTCTTAGTTATTTTCTGTTGCTGTGATGAAAACATGACCAAAAGCAATTTGGGGAGGAAAGGGTTTGTTTCAGTTACACTTCCAGATCCCAGTCCGTCATCACAGGAAGTCAGGGCAGGGACCTGGAGGTGGGAAGTGATGCAGAAGCCATGACGGGACGCTGCTTACTGCCTTGCTCCTCATGGCTTTCTCTGTTTGCTTTCTTATAACACCCAGGACCACCAGCCCAGGGATGGCACTGCCACAGTGAACTGGGCCCTCCCTCATCATCATCAAGAAAGTGCACCACAGGCAAATTGGGTGGGGACATTTTCTCAATTGAGGTTCCCTCTTCCAAAGTGACTCTACCTTGTGTCAAGTTGACATAAAAGCAGTCAGCATAGAGTTGCTCAGATTAACTTTCTGCTTTTAAGTTAGCCAAGTGACACTCTCCACTGTAACCAGAAATCCAAATCACAGTGAGATAGCTTTCTGTCACCAAGAACAGAGAGCTGGCTTCTGATGTCATTGAGATATAAATGCCACAAATGGGTCCTGTTCTCACAGGCCCAGAGCAGTTTACAGCGAGAATCAACGTAACAGCAGCAAGAGCTGGCCGCCATTCAGCTTCTGCACTGTCTTCATTTCCTGATGTCCCCTCAGAAAAACAAGCCTCCTCACAGATGCTCTCAACAGCAGTTAGGACAACGACTGCTCTCAGAACAGGGGAACAGAGGACTCCTGTGCTGGCTACATAGACCAGATCATTGGCTACTGAGGTTTAGGTACTTTTCAGCTTAAAAAAAAAAGAAAAGAAGGAAGGAAGGAAAGGGAAGGAAGGGAGGAAGGAAAGGGAAGGAAAGGGAAGGAAAGGGAAGGAAAGGGAAGGAAGGAAGGAAGGAAGGAAGGAAGGAAGGAAGGAAGGAAGGAAGGAAGGAAGGAAGGAAAGTCAGCTTACTCAATTGCTTTAAAACTGCAACCATAGTGCTTGGCTCTGACTTACATTCAGAGCCTCTAACTGAGCTCTGATTCTAGAAGGGTGGCTAGATGTTGGCCCATTATATAGAGAAGGAAATGGACCTGGTGAGCCAGGCCAAGGTGATCATTCAAGTCTGCTTACTGTGACACACTGAAAGGCCATTCCCTGGTGGCAAGCCAGCTCGGGTCTACCCCAGCGGCTGCAGGAACTGTCTGAAGGATGTCCCTGCAAGTTTCTAGACTCCTTTGCTACTCTTCTGCCTCATGAGCAAAGATTCTTGGATTCAAGCTGGGCAGATAAACCTTAGCAGTGACACTGCTAATTCACAAGCCATGCTAGATATAGATCCACAAAACGCCTGTTGGAGGAGGGGCGAGTTTGAAAGAGGCAGCTGGAAACCAGGAATGCGAGGCACTCTAGAGAGGAGCAGGAGTGTGAAGAAATGTGGGTCACACATTGTGCAAAGCATTGTTGGTCTCCAGGAACAGACCAGCCCGGGGCTGCGAGACACATTCTCAGATGGGCTCGACCCTTGGAGACACCGCGTACAGCACAAGTAAAAGAGCAGAGTGTGGCTGGAAAACTGGGCGAGCCGCTAGTACGTGGGGCAGGAACCAGAGCAGAGAGGGGCTTGAGGGACTGTGGCGCAGGAGCTGAGCAGGCTGTGGGAAGTTAGCAGCAGTTAAAGTCTAGTGGCCCCTGTGTACTTGACACCAGTGACTCATTTGATTTTTACAGTCATCCCATGAGCTTTTGACAGGTCAGTGGAAGCAAAAGTACAGAGAGGTGGAGCCACTTGCCTGGAGTAACTCAGCCAGTAAGTGACAGAATCTGCTATTGGCTCCAGTCTCAGTGCCTCTGAAGCCTAGGAGGATGTAGGTGAACAGACATGTGGAGATGGAGTTCCAGATAGTGAGCAGCAAGCACAACATAGACTCTGGTCTGAGCAGGAAGCCTGCAAGTGTCCCAATCCCCAGTGGGAGCCAGGCCAACTTCATCAGTAAGCATTGATAGCCCATGGGAGAGCTATTGTGCCTGAGGACCAATGTGGATGGGGTTGCAAGGCTGCCCTTTGGACCTCAACGTTGTTCCCACTCTTGTTCATCTCCTGTCAAGGCATGTGAGGAGGAATTTCTGGTAGGGGTGGTGGGGACATCTTCTCAACTTCTCTAGTTCTTTGTGACATGAACTGTGATAAGCTTTAATCCAAAAGGATATTTAAAGCAGCAAAGTGGAGGATTTTTTTAACACTAAAGACTGTAGTAGTGAGATGTGGAAAGTACTATAAATGTCAAGAATTTTTAGTGCTGTCGTTAAGCAACACTCTGAAAAGTGTTGAAAAATGGGGCTGAATTCTAAAAAGCAGCCAAAATAATGAAGAGCTTGAATATAGAGATTTAGAAGGAGTAATGAGATCATTTGTGTAGGGGGCAGAAGGTGGCATAAATAATTCCTACATATATATGAAGGTTGGAGAGCCCAGGAATGAAAGAGTCAGGGATATTGGACCATTTTAATTAGTAGGACTGATTTGGTATAAAAATGCAAATCAGNTGGCTATGTTAGAACTCGGGCTCTGTCATCTCAGACTTGTGATATTGAAACAGAGATGCAAGCCTGTGGCAACGCTCTGTGAATGCTGGCCTCCCAGCCTTTTGTTGCCACTAGATCCTGGTGGCTGCGTGAGATCCTTAGTCTGGTCTTCTCCATTATTTCTGGTGACCTGGAGGAATCTCTCACCCTTGTGTTTTGAAGCTGGAGGACTCAGCCAGAAGGAGCTGGGATTTCTGGGAAGCCCTTGAGGTCATAGCAATAGCTGCAGAATACAAGAGCTTAAGGAGCTGCACCTGGTGACCAGGACGCCCCTGCACTGGGGTGTTAGGAAAGCAGAGTGGCCACAGGTGTCCTTGGTAAATTTCCCATGAGCCCAGTCTCCACTCAGCTGACACTAGTGGTAGCAGGTACTGTTGGAAGTCAGCCTATATCTATGTATCTATATCTATATCTAATCTGTATCTCTATATCTCTATATCTCTATATCTCTATATCTATCTATCTATCTATCTATCTATCTATCTATCTATCTATCATCTCTATCTATCTATCATCTATCTCTATCTACCTACCTACCTATCTGTATCTACCTACTTACCTATCCATCCATCCATCCATCCATCCATCCATCCATCCATCCATCCATCCATTCAATCAAGGTTTTGCTTTGTTGCCTAGGCTGATCACATGATCCTTCTTCTTTGGCCTCACAGAAAGCAAGGACTTCAGGGTGCCAGCACAGTGTCTGGCTGGGAGTTTGTCAAACCTGTAGTCTTGCCACAGCTATGCATGAGGTTCCCTGTATAGAATTTTAGGTAAACAGTCCTGTATTACAAGCTGAGTGCTAGCTGTTATCGCCTGGACAAGCTTGTCCTGGAGAACTCNAGGGCTGTCTTCAGGATGTAGNCAGCTGAGGACTATCTAGTCACCTGAGCACCCAGGACTATTCCCTCCACTAAACCACTTGCCCCTCTCATATACACTTGACTATCTTTTTTCTGCTTTCAGATCCCATTCAGGAAGTCTCTAGGACAGAAAGTGACAAGACCCTTATGGATGGCCCCCCACGAGTGCTTCAGCCCTTCCTGGGCAACAGAGCCAAGGTGGCCGGGGCACCCCCAAATCTGCCTCTGCCAGTGAAGAACACCATGTTGGCTGCTGCTCTCTTCCCAGAGTTCCTGAAGGAGCTGGCAGCTTTAGCCCAAGAACACTCAATTCTGTGTTACAAGATCCTGGGGGACTTCGAGGACTCCTGCTGTTAGCTTTTTCTACTACTGTTTTAATAGAGATTCGGTTTTATAAGGTTATAGTGTCTTGACTGAATGTTAAATGCAAAGCTGCTTATCAAAAACTGTCTACTTTGATACTTCCTGACAATACTTGATTTGTAGGGAGGGTGTCTGTGTGCATCTCCTCTCCCTAACTGGGTCTCCCCTTGTTATTCAGAATGGAAGTCTCTGAGCTGCCTGTCCCCGTGGCGGCTCTTTCTGCCCAGTTTTCCCTCTTCACACCATCTGTAGTTAGTTGCTCTTCCATCCCTTGGAGTGGAGTCATTCAGCTTGTAGCTCACACTGAGGTTCTGTGCTCTCTGGACACCCATGGTGGGGGTCAGTTTCTCAGCAGCCTCAAGGAAGCTCCTCCACAGCTGCCTGCACATGCCTCTTACCCNCTACCCTCTGTAAAATGCAAGGACAACGTGGAGCTCCGCCGGCCACACAGGTACACATCATCGGCCGCTCTGGATTTTACTTCTAGGGCTTGCAATCTCTCCACACGTATTGCCTTATGTTGTGGGAAGATCCCCCAGCCCCAGCTGTCTGCCCAAAAATTTACACGGAAAGAATTTGGAATGTGGGGAATTTTTCTTGTTGCTGCTTGAGAGCTTGCTCTAATCACTGGAACACAACCAAAACCCAAGACTGCCTTAATTTAGGAAGATTTGCACAAAATGATGTATACCTATGCAAACTTTGGATCTTAAGCATTTGATCAGATGAACAAAGTGTGGTATCATATACTTATGCAAAAAAACCCCAACCCTTATTGTTTAAGTGTTTTATGAAAAGAAACATTAACTTGTGAAGCTATAGAGGAATTTTTTATTGGGGGGACAGAGTTTGGAATGGGTACAAAAGATAAAATTATGCTAACTGCAACTTGTAAAAACACTGGTTGTTATTTTATTTTGCTAATAGGTTGCACTTTGTAGAGAAGTGAGCACTGTTCAGCCCATGTTGGCGGCTGGGATGGAAATGCATACAGGTCCCAGGGAGCTTGTGAAGCTAGGTGCCTGCTGGTGACTCCCTCTTCATGGCCATGGTGTATATCTAGTATCCAGTTGTGGAGGATACGCCAGTGGAGATGTACTGGTGACTCTGGCTACTTGCCAGCCTGCTCCCAGCATCATGGTCATACTTCAGGCACAGCCCTACAAAGACAAGGAAGGACACAGAGAAAACAAGACCACAAACAACTGGTATTTATGAACATTAAAGTCCCCTTATGTTCTGGGCCCAGCTCTGAAGTGAGAAGGTGAAGGCTCCCCAATGACGGGATGCTAGGCCCAGCTCTCTGTTCTCTGTGGGCATCTCTGCTGAGCCCCAAGGGTGATGCCAGTTCCATTGGTTGTACCTCAGGAACACTAGTATGTCAGTCAGGTCTTGGTATAGGAGGGCATTGCAGAGCTGAGGGGTCTTTGCAGGGTCTTGAAGCAGCTTTGGATTGAGGAAGCTGGAGAGCAAGACCATGAGACAAATTCCCTGGAGATCTGGCCAGGGCTGGGTGAGCCATTAAGAGCCAGCCTAGCAGTGTATCATAGGCTGAACAAGAATCCCTGATACCTGTTCAGAGAACATTGTTGACTTTACATTTGTCTTGAGAAGCAGTTTGCCTAGCCATGGTGCAGCAGCCAGCACGTAGAAGGCACAGTAAATTGGCCTGCTCTTGCCTTCCTGATGAGTGCCTACAAGTCTCCATTAAAAAAGAGTAGCTTCAGTTAATGAGAGGAACAGCTAGAGGAACTGTTGCTCCTTCAAACCCACTTTGTCTGGTTATTTGTGTCTGCCATGTCACTGAATGCTGAAGCCATATCTGCAAATAGAGTTCTTTAGCTTTGTGGTTTTATGCCCATCAGTATCGGTATTGATTCTTTCAAGTCCTAATCTCTTTTTTCTTTTTCCTTTAAAAAAATATGCTAAGCAAGCATGCTGCTACTTGGCTATACTCTATACCTTTTCTACATATTTATTAATTTATTATACACCCCGAGGCCCCTGTGGAAGGTGCCTGTTGGGGAAGAGTGACTGTGTGTTGTTCTCCACCACCCCACCCCAAGGCACTGATGTAGACTTAGGTTAAAAGGAGGCAGAGATGACTGCCTTGAGTCTCAGGGGAAGGGTCAGGAAATCAGATTACCTGGGTGGGATGTTGAGAGCAAACTCACCTGACTTCTCTATTTGTTTTTGAATCCTTACAGACTTCCCTAAGAGGGCTGTGCTCAGAGTTTTACAAAACGGAGGTCAGAAAACTGATCTAGGAATAGAGCGTTGAGCACCTCAAAGCCCATGCAGTTGAGCTAAGTAGTCAGGAATGGTGTGGACANGCCCAGAGCAAATCTGAGCTATAGACAGAGGAGCAAGTCCTGGTGACTTGAAAGAGTGAACACTGCTCTAGGCAGGTAGGAAGGCACTAGGCAGCTAGGTGATGACAGAAGCTCTTTGTGGGAAAATATGAGTCGCCGGGTAGGTTATTTTAGTCTTAGAGTTCACAGGTTGAACCCTTCTCTCTCACTCTCTCTCTCTCCCTCCTTCCATCCCTCCCTTTTTTGGTAATACATTTTGGGAGAGAAATTTTAAAGATATTTAACATGTTTAAAATATGGTCCAGGGACTATGTCCTCTTCCCTGTGACAGGTGTCATCAGCTGCCATCTTGAGAAGCAACAGTAGATACTACTGTTTGGCACAGGCCCTGGATTGGCGTCACTGTGTCTAGCCTGATGGACCTCAGCAGAGACAGGGAGAAGGTTCCTGGAACATCACAACATTAACCTGGATCCATAATTCAAGGTCTGATTTAAGGTCTAGACTGAGTGAATTTTATGGTTCAAAAATACATGAGCACACAGGGACAGTTAAAATTGATTTTGAAAATAGCCAGGTAAATGTAAACATTTGAACAAAGAAAATCCAGTGTAGTTTCAGCCTAAAACACAGTTTCATGGGATGAATTACAGTCTCCCAGATCTGAAGTGCAGTTGCAGGAAGAACTAATTCAAGGTGGTTTTATTATTATACCCTTCCTTTCTCTGGTGGAGCCCCTCTAAGATCGTCCCTATTTGATTTAATATCGTTGTGGAAAGTCCTGTGACATGCTGAGAGTGATGTCTGTTGTGTGACACAGGTTTCCACACAGCGCTCTGCAGGTCCTCAGTAGCAGGTCCTTACCAAGTGGCTTTTATTTAGGTTAAATGTAGTTGTTGATTTTCAGTCCATTAAGACACCTTGAGGTGGGGTGTTGTCTTGTGAATAGAAGCTAGAAACTGGATCTGTGAATGTTTTGGGTTGCTCTAGTTGGAGCAGCCAGTTGTGTGCATCCCTGCAGTAATCATGGGAGTTTGCTTTCAGTTCCATTTAGAGGTCTAAAGTTGTGATGTGGCTACCCATTCTGGATTAGTGTATCTCAGGTTACCCTCAGAAGGGAAGTCTGGCCAGCATGGTGGGGCATGTCACAAGCATGATGTTAAATATGACTGTGTTCCAATTCTCCCTTAAGGGCAGTCTAGTTCAATTGCTAATCAGCAGCTGTGTGTCTGCAGAGATGGCTGTCAGGCTTGCCATCTTCAGGAAATGCTTTATTGCAGGGCAGCTATTACTGCACATGCCACTTCAAGTCACTGGCCCCGGACAGCCTAATGTAGTTTGCTGCAAACCTCCAGTCATTTCTGCAGTTGGCTTTTCCTGAGGCAGGGGTTCCTCTGGCAGCAGAGGCCACAACAGCTTTAAACCATTAGGGGCATATCTTAGCCCTTTCCTCTTCAGCTACCAGTCTGAGTCAAACAACACTAATTTCCCATCACATACTGGCTTAGAACAACTTGTCAAAGAGTGTGTACTCCACCCTTAAGTCTGTCAAGGAAGGAGATATTTTAAGAGGATGGAGTTGACTTTTTCTTTTTGAATGACCATCATAAACCTAATGCTTCACAAAGGCTCTTGGAGGACTCAGAATGGCTTCTGGGATAATTTTGCCTCAGCAAATCCCCTCTACACCCAGGCATTTATTAACCCATTACTTGTTTTGGAGGACAGATTATCTCGGCAGCTCATTAACTGGATAAACAGGGCTTTAGCAAGAGATTTTCTGTGGAGCTCTTCAGGGGAATAGGACCACGGGAGAGCGAGAAGGCGGCAGGGTAGGTCGGTATCTGTCTCAGAGCCCGCCTGCTGATGTGGATGGTGTTAGCTAGGACTGGTCACAGCAAGATGTGTTCTTGTCTTTGAAGATGTGAGTTAACCCAGGNGCTATGCATGAGGTTCCCTGTATAGAATTTTAGGTAAACAGTCCTGTATTACAAGCTGAGTGCTAGCTGTTATCGCCTGGACAAGCTTGTCCTGGAGAACTCNAGGGCTGTCTTCAGGATGTAGNCAGCTGAGGACTATCTAGTCACCTGAGCACCCAGGACTATTCCCTCCACTAAACCACTTGCCCCTCTCATATACACTTGACTATCTTTTTTCTGCTTTCAGATCCCATTCAGGAAGTCTCTAGGACAGAAAGTGACAAGACCCTTATGGATGGCCCCCCACGAGTGCTTCAGCCCTTCCTGGGCAACAGAGCCAAGGTGGCCGGGGCACCCCCAAATCTGCCTCTGCCAGTGAAGAACACCATGTTGGCTGCTGCTCTCTTCCCAGAGTTCCTGAAGGAGCTGGCAGCTTTAGCCCAAGAACACTCAATTCTGTGTTACAAGATCCTGGGGGACTTCGAGGACTCCTGCTGTTAGCTTTTTCTACTACTGTTTTAATAGAGATTCGGTTTTATAAGGTTATAGTGTCTTGACTGAATGTTAAATGCAAAGCTGCTTATCAAAAACTGTCTACTTTGATACTTCCTGACAATACTTGATTTGTAGGGAGGGTGTCTGTGTGCATCTCCTCTCCCTAACTGGGTCTCCCCTTGTTATTCAGAATGGAAGTCTCTGAGCTGCCTGTCCCCGTGGCGGCTCTTTCTGCCCAGTTTTCCCTCTTCACACCATCTGTAGTTAGTTGCTCTTCCATCCCTTGGAGTGGAGTCATTCAGCTTGTAGCTCACACTGAGGTTCTGTGCTCTCTGGACACCCATGGTGGGGGTCAGTTTCTCAGCAGCCTCAAGGAAGCTCCTCCACAGCTGCCTGCACATGCCTCTTACCCNCTACCCTCTGTAAAATGCAAGGACAACGTGGAGCTCCGCCGGCCACACAGGTACACATCATCGGCCGCTCTGGATTTTACTTCTAGGGCTTGCAATCTCTCCACACGTATTGCCTTATGTTGTGGGAAGATCCCCCAGCCCCAGCTGTCTGCCCAAAAATTTACACGGAAAGAATTTGGAATGTGGGGAATTTTTCTTGTTGCTGCTTGAGAGCTTGCTCTAATCACTGGAACACAACCAAAACCCAAGACTGCCTTAATTTAGGAAGATTTGCACAAAATGATGTATACCTATGCAAACTTTGGATCTTAAGCATTTGATCAGATGAACAAAGTGTGGTATCATATACTTATGCAAAAAAACCCCAACCCTTATTGTTTAAGTGTTTTATGAAAAGAAACATTAACTTGTGAAGCTATAGAGGAATTTTTTATTGGGGGGACAGAGTTTGGAATGGGTACAAAAGATAAAATTATGCTAACTGCAACTTGTAAAAACACTGGTTGTTATTTTATTTTGCTAATAGGTTGCACTTTGTAGAGAAGTGAGCACTGTTCAGCCCATGTTGGCGGCTGGGATGGAAATGCATACAGGTCCCAGGGAGCTTGTGAAGCTAGGTGCCTGCTGGTGACTCCCTCTTCATGGCCATGGTGTATATCTAGTATCCAGTTGTGGAGGATACGCCAGTGGAGATGTACTGGTGACTCTGGCTACTTGCCAGCCTGCTCCCAGCATCATGGTCATACTTCAGGCACAGCCCTACAAAGACAAGGAAGGACACAGAGAAAACAAGACCACAAACAACTGGTATTTATGAACATTAAAGTCCCCTTATGTTCTGGGCCCAGCTCTGAAGTGAGAAGGTGAAGGCTCCCCAATGACGGGATGCTAGGCCCAGCTCTCTGTTCTCTGTGGGCATCTCTGCTGAGCCCCAAGGGTGATGCCAGTTCCATTGGTTGTACCTCAGGAACACTAGTATGTCAGTCAGGTCTTGGTATAGGAGGGCATTGCAGAGCTGAGGGGTCTTTGCAGGGTCTTGAAGCAGCTTTGGATTGAGGAAGCTGGAGAGCAAGACCATGAGACAAATTCCCTGGAGATCTGGCCAGGGCTGGGTGAGCCATTAAGAGCCAGCCTAGCAGTGTATCATAGGCTGAACAAGAATCCCTGATACCTGTTCAGAGAACATTGTTGACTTTACATTTGTCTTGAGAAGCAGTTTGCCTAGCCATGGTGCAGCAGCCAGCACGTAGAAGGCACAGTAAATTGGCCTGCTCTTGCCTTCCTGATGAGTGCCTACAAGTCTCCATTAAAAAAGAGTAGCTTCAGTTAATGAGAGGAACAGCTAGAGGAACTGTTGCTCCTTCAAACCCACTTTGTCTGGTTATTTGTGTCTGCCATGTCACTGAATGCTGAAGCCATATCTGCAAATAGAGTTCTTTAGCTTTGTGGTTTTATGCCCATCAGTATCGGTATTGATTCTTTCAAGTCCTAATCTCTTTTTTCTTTTTCCTTTAAAAAAATATGCTAAGCAAGCATGCTGCTACTTGGCTATACTCTATACCTTTTCTACATATTTATTAATTTATTATACACCCCGAGGCCCCTGTGGAAGGTGCCTGTTGGGGAAGAGTGACTGTGTGTTGTTCTCCACCACCCCACCCCAAGGCACTGATGTAGACTTAGGTTAAAAGGAGGCAGAGATGACTGCCTTGAGTCTCAGGGGAAGGGTCAGGAAATCAGATTACCTGGGTGGGATGTTGAGAGCAAACTCACCTGACTTCTCTATTTGTTTTTGAATCCTTACAGACTTCCCTAAGAGGGCTGTGCTCAGAGTTTTACAAAACGGAGGTCAGAAAACTGATCTAGGAATAGAGCGTTGAGCACCTCAAAGCCCATGCAGTTGAGCTAAGTAGTCAGGAATGGTGTGGACANGCCCAGAGCAAATCTGAGCTATAGACAGAGGAGCAAGTCCTGGTGACTTGAAAGAGTGAACACTGCTCTAGGCAGGTAGGAAGGCACTAGGCAGCTAGGTGATGACAGAAGCTCTTTGTGGGAAAATATGAGTCGCCGGGTAGGTTATTTTAGTCTTAGAGTTCACAGGTTGAACCCTTCTCTCTCACTCTCTCTCTCTCCCTCCTTCCATCCCTCCCTTTTTTGGTAATACATTTTGGGAGAGAAATTTTAAAGATATTTAACATGTTTAAAATATGGTCCAGGGACTATGTCCTCTTCCCTGTGACAGGTGTCATCAGCTGCCATCTTGAGAAGCAACAGTAGATACTACTGTTTGGCACAGGCCCTGGATTGGCGTCACTGTGTCTAGCCTGATGGACCTCAGCAGAGACAGGGAGAAGGTTCCTGGAACATCACAACATTAACCTGGATCCATAATTCAAGGTCTGATTTAAGGTCTAGACTGAGTGAATTTTATGGTTCAAAAATACATGAGCACACAGGGACAGTTAAAATTGATTTTGAAAATAGCCAGGTAAATGTAAACATTTGAACAAAGAAAATCCAGTGTAGTTTCAGCCTAAAACACAGTTTCATGGGATGAATTACAGTCTCCCAGATCTGAAGTGCAGTTGCAGGAAGAACTAATTCAAGGTGGTTTTATTATTATACCCTTCCTTTCTCTGGTGGAGCCCCTCTAAGATCGTCCCTATTTGATTTAATATCGTTGTGGAAAGTCCTGTGACATGCTGAGAGTGATGTCTGTTGTGTGACACAGGTTTCCACACAGCGCTCTGCAGGTCCTCAGTAGCAGGTCCTTACCAAGTGGCTTTTATTTAGGTTAAATGTAGTTGTTGATTTTCAGTCCATTAAGACACCTTGAGGTGGGGTGTTGTCTTGTGAATAGAAGCTAGAAACTGGATCTGTGAATGTTTTGGGTTGCTCTAGTTGGAGCAGCCAGTTGTGTGCATCCCTGCAGTAATCATGGGAGTTTGCTTTCAGTTCCATTTAGAGGTCTAAAGTTGTGATGTGGCTACCCATTCTGGATTAGTGTATCTCAGGTTACCCTCAGAAGGGAAGTCTGGCCAGCATGGTGGGGCATGTCACAAGCATGATGTTAAATATGACTGTGTTCCAATTCTCCCTTAAGGGCAGTCTAGTTCAATTGCTAATCAGCAGCTGTGTGTCTGCAGAGATGGCTGTCAGGCTTGCCATCTTCAGGAAATGCTTTATTGCAGGGCAGCTATTACTGCACATGCCACTTCAAGTCACTGGCCCCGGACAGCCTAATGTAGTTTGCTGCAAACCTCCAGTCATTTCTGCAGTTGGCTTTTCCTGAGGCAGGGGTTCCTCTGGCAGCAGAGGCCACAACAGCTTTAAACCATTAGGGGCATATCTTAGCCCTTTCCTCTTCAGCTACCAGTCTGAGTCAAACAACACTAATTTCCCATCACATACTGGCTTAGAACAACTTGTCAAAGAGTGTGTACTCCACCCTTAAGTCTGTCAAGGAAGGAGATATTTTAAGAGGATGGAGTTGACTTTTTCTTTTTGAATGACCATCATAAACCTAATGCTTCACAAAGGCTCTTGGAGGACTCAGAATGGCTTCTGGGATAATTTTGCCTCAGCAAATCCCCTCTACACCCAGGCATTTATTAACCCATTACTTGTTTTGGAGGACAGATTATCTCGGCAGCTCATTAACTGGATAAACAGGGCTTTAGCAAGAGATTTTCTGTGGAGCTCTTCAGGGGAATAGGACCACGGGAGAGCGAGAAGGCGGCAGGGTAGGTCGGTATCTGTCTCAGAGCCCGCCTGCTGATGTGGATGGTGTTAGCTAGGACTGGTCACAGCAAGATGTGTTCTTGTCTTTGAAGATGTGAGTTAACCCAGGNCACTGTTGCCCACACAACCCTGACCACAGGATTTTGTCCCTGTGTTCATTTCAGGGTTCTTTCAGGGAGTTTAGATGAGCTATGTCACTTCAGAACCTGAAAAAGTAGGTGATGGAAGTGCTCAGGCCAGGCTATATATTTCACTGAGCTGAGGCTGCACAAATCTGTCCTTGGTATGTTANGTGACAATTTACTGGGATAAGTCTACAAAAGGACCACCAAAAGCCAGGCCTCTTTTGTCCCTGCAGACATTTCACATGGGATGTGGTGCTGATGATCTTAAGACTCTGCTCGGCCCTGATGTGGGAGCCAGTGGAAGCGGACTTCATGCATGCCTTCTACTTGCCCACCCGTGGGTCACCCAGGTGCATCTGTCTAGAACCTGCCAAAGCAGCCCAGTGGCCACATCCACACTGCTTCTGGCAATGGGCAAATTACATGGCTTTCTAGATGCACTGTTTTCCCTCATTACTCTTTAGGGTCCTTGAAATGAATACAACTAAATTCAGTCTAATTGAAAGACACAATATAAATTGTGGGCCATGCCACAGGCTACAATCCTGAACGGACCCTTGAAGAGGTCCATTCTCAACCTTTCATGGCTATTTCCAGATTACCAGTAATTATGGTAAGAGGGGGCAGGGATGGTACCCACCTCGGTAGAATACTGGTAGTTTTTCTATCTGTGCCTGGAGAGAAATGAACAGCAGTTCCACTCATGCATGAACCTACAAGTGCAAAAGGCTGGCTTTTGGACAGAGATGACCCAGAATTTAAAATCTTTGGGGGTGTTGGCAGCCCTTCTTTACAGAGGGAGGGAGTGGAGAAAGCTGCCTGGTCATTTGTTCCTTAGCTTAGACGAACTTATATTCCCTGTGNTAGCTTCCCATGAGGACCATCGACAAGCCACAATGTGGCAGGGTACGTGGTTTGGCCTGAGCAGGCAGAGATGGCTGGGGTGGTGGGGCTGAGAAATCCTCGGTTTCCAGCACTTTCCCCTACTCAGCCAGGGCTTCTGAGTCACACATCAGCTACAGGTGTGTGGATTCCATTGACAGATGGCAGTAGCCTCAGCTATGGTGCCAACTCATACATTTTAATGAGATTTCCTCTAACAAACAGAACCAGACTACATTCATGTTGGTGCAAGAATGTGAAGTCCTCCTTCACAGAGGCCTGTGCACCAGCAGGCCACACCTCCTGAGTTTTAANGTGTTNTATAAACACATCTTTCAAATGTATCTAGTCAGGTTCCAGTCAGAGCTGGCCTTGGCTTTTCCCTGGCAGCTGTGCTATGTATGATCTCTAGAAGCCTGGTTTAGGGTTTCAGGACAACAAGGGGACAAGGTGGTGGTGTCAGAGCTGGATGGGAAGAGCCTCGGAAAGACTGTGCGATGGCATCGCCTTTGGGAATGCTCACTCCATGTGCACTTTTCAGTCGACAAAATCGGTTCTGGAAACTTCTCCCCAGCTGCGCCACCCACTGAGGTGAGGCCAGGACTTCAGCTCCATCAGTGCTTTCTGCGAGTCAAGCCGGAACTTCTGGTAAAAATGGGGTTTGTAAAAGCAAACCTTACTGTTTTTTATGAAATGTGAATCTGAGCACTAGCCACTGGAGCTCAGGCTTGCAGAGCCAGATGTCCCATTTCTCTCTTGTAGGGAGGTTAGCAGAAAGCACTTCAACGACCAGTTTTCATCAGGGCAACACAAGGTGGGGCCCGTGGCTTCCTGGGTGAGGTAACATTCTAAATGTCATCTCTTCCTGCTTGTTGGAAATAAACCACACAATTGGTGTCCACTCTAACTCAGCTTTTGGCTGGGCAAGGGGGCACTTTGCTTCACTCCTCCTTATCAAAGCCAGGAGCCATTGTCTGGTGATGGAGATGGGGTGTCCACTCTCCCCTATCCCTCAGCTGCCCCTGGAATGATGGCCTCCAGCAATGATCTTACCAAGCTGGAGAATCTAGTCTAAGATGAGGGCCTCCAAGGTTCCCTCCTCCCAACTTCGATGACAGTTTGACAAATATTTCTAAAAAAACATTTGGAAAACTAGTCATTAGGAGTGTGGTATGTCTGAGGTAGCAGGCATGTAAGAAACAAGAGGGTACCCAGGACTCCAGAGAGGAATGGCTATCATCACAGGCAATCATCACAGGCATGGGGATGGATGCAACTGGCCTTCATCACCATCGTCAGCTGTGCTTCAAGACAGTTAAAGGTCAAGATTCTGATTTATTAGTTTATAATCTTATTCTTTCCGGGTAAAACAAGTCAATGTTTCAGATTTTCTCTTTTGATCTTTTTTTGGCCTAAAACATTGTGTTGGGGAGGGGTGTAAATCTCTGAAGTGGAAGTTAATTTTTATGTGCTATTTTAGTATATATTTTATTCATTAAATTTATCTGAGAACTTCTGTGTCACTTTAATTCACTGGGAGTTGACCATACAGTAGAGCCTGCACTCACTCAGCAAATGAGCGAGTACCAACACCTTCCTTCCCTACCCTTGCCTGAACGTAGTGTTTGTGTGACATTAGTTGTTTCATTGTGTTTTCCTCTTCGTTAGCCCACTTTTAGGTCTTAATTCACTGCATCCATATTGCCATCCCAGTCTGTCAGCCTTCAGTGGTTGGCTCCTAGGGAGCATTCCTGGGCATCTGCAATTGAAACATGAGCTTTATTCTGTTTAAAATTACTTCACAGTAGAACATGCCTGTAGCCGGAAGTTTTTCTGTCCTGCTTGGCCACTTATAAAATAATCATTCAGAGGCTTAATATTAATTACCAATTGTATGGCCTATGGCAGGCTTCTTGATAGCTAGCTCTTATAACTTAATCCATTTCTATTAATCTATAAGTTGCCATGTGGCTGTGGTGGCATTACCAGTCTGCTGGCATCTTGTTCCTTTGGTGGTGGCTGGCATCTCCACTTACTCTCCTTTCTCCTTTCACTATCTCTCTTGGATTTTCCCACCTGGCTCCATCCTGCCCTGCCATAGGCCAATGCAGCTTTATCAACCAATCAGAGCAACACATATTGACAGTGTACAGAAAAACACCCCACAGCACATGCTATTTCTTTAATCATGGCTGTCATCATCACAGAATTGTTTCCAGACAGTGAGGCAGACCTCCAGCTGCCTCCCAGGTCATAGGGTCTCAGAGGACACACACGTGTAAAATGTTACCTCCCAAGAGGCATAGCTTGGCCAGGGACTGAGAGACACAAATTGTACCCACATGAACACCAGCTTTCACGGGCTTCTGTTCTCAGGGCCACACTGTCCTCCCTCAGGCAGAAGGATCTCACCACATATCACAATGACAGCTTCTTCTCCAGTATTTCCTTTATCAGAGTCGGGTCTGCTCGGCTGAGACTTGCTTTCCGGACCAACCCGATCAGCTTATTTATAGCTTTGGGGTTTCTTTTCTTCACATCCATCACCTGTAAAAACAGAAGTTAGGAGGTGAATTAAGAGACTCATACCAANAATCCGCAAGGTTTCCACTGATTGCAAATTAAATTCAGGTCTTTCTTCCCTTCGTGGAAGATGCAAAGTGAGGAAGGAGATGAGGGGGGTTAAATCCTGAGAGCTCTCTAGGCTCCTGTCAGAAGGGGCCTGGCTCCTCTGCTTCTGATTAGAATGAACAAGGGAATAGTGATCACAAATGATTGCTGCAGGACCCAGAACACTCTCCTCTGGGACTACAATGACACAAGGATGAGCCTGAGTCAGTCAGCTCTGTGATGAGCATCAGGTGTAATCAGGCAGGGGTGCCTCTCAAGTTCTCCAGTGCTGCTGGACGGGCACCCCTGCTCCCTGCCGACAAGAACTGCTCCTTAGAAAACAAACCTTTAGGATGGCAGCTCGCTCAGCGAGGGCTGTGGCAGGCAGGGGGTGGTAAGGGCAGGAGGGACTGAGCAACATCAAATAACCACACTGGCCTCTCTCTGCAAGTGTCCTGATTGGCAGTTAGTGTACTTGAGTGCCNCAGGATGAGTCTGAAACCAAGTGTGTCCTTATCAGTCATTGCAGATGGGGCAGGAAGATGGAGACTGCTGGGATGGTGTGGGCTCATTTTCCTTATCAAGGGCTCTTTACAGAGCCGTCAGTGTCCCTGCACACTGATAGACGTGTGCATTATTCTGAAAGAGATACTAGTAATTTTTTTCCACTGAAAAATATCTCTCTAGACAATATGATTAGACCTGGGGTGGGCTGCGAGGAGGGAGACCTGCAACTTGGCATGGTTTTTCTCTCTCGTGCTATGNTAAGAACACAAAATGACTTGGTTTTCAGCCATGTTTCTGTCAAAGGATTTTCTCTGTAATTTACAGATCATTTTCCTCTCTGCATCTTTCCTCCTCACAGGCCATAGAACTGAAGCATTTCCTGGTCTCTTCCCTCCTTGCAGCAGGTCTTCCTGACAACGTGGAGGTGGCCACACAGAATGGAAATGACAACTCTGAGAGAGAGTGACAGACCCCTTAAGTTAAAACTTGGGCTTGGAGACTCGATAATGCCACTTGAAATTCACTCCACAGAGAGCAAACACTAGCAAATTTTCCTCACAGGACAAGAAGCTGTGTGTTTCATCTGATGTTGTCTCTTGGACTTCTAAGTGCTAACACTGAAGCAGGGATGGATAGGGCTGGGTCAGCCCTCAGGAGGAAGGGGCTTGGTGGCAGCAGGAACTGTGGACAGATGTAAAGCTGACTCATTCCTGCTGCATAGGAAGNCCTTGTTCCCACTGGAGATAGTCACCACTTGGGGGTGGCCATCTATGGTGGCCTGGCAGAGCTCTTCCAGGGCCTCTCGATCCTGCATCAGCTCCAGCTGCTGTTCCGACACAATCTGGGCTGCTGTCTTGCCCTCGCCCTTCCACAGCTCTTCAAACACCTGCAGGTGGAGAAGGAGAGAGAAGATGACTCAGCACTCTGCCACCTCCATGTGCCTCTGAGGTGATGGAAAACACAGGGAAGGGAGTGGCAGATTCACTTAGCACCCAGCTACATGGCCTGGCCCAGGGAGAAGCCACCATCCCTCCCATAACCTTCTCTGAGGGCTGGGAACATCCCCCTTCAGCAAACCCAAGTCTTTCCTGGGGTTGGCTGGCTCCTCTCTGAGGAGGATGAGGACTCCGTCCAGCCAGGTGTGTCCTCATTTGATGACTCAAACCAGGCAACCTGTCCTCCTAGAGGGCTGGTGCTGGATCTATCTTGAGTCCACTAAACTAATTAAGGAGGTGACATTTCATAAAGGATAGGCCACACAAGCAGCAGGAGGGAGCCACTGCATGCACAGTCCAGAGCAGCCTGCTAGGAAGCAGGGCTGAGGGAGGCAAGAAAGCGACCTCAGAAAGAAGATATAAAATAGAAAACAACTGAAAACAAATCACAGCTCACAGCCTCTGGCCTCTTTTCCTTGGGTCCTGTTGGGTGAGCTGGATCCAATCTGACTAGGATAATTAACATCAGTACTCTGCTCATTTTTCTACTTGAATAAGAACAACAGATCCCCAAACGAATGAAACTCGGGGAAAAGGCCAACACTGTGGAAGGCATTCGCTGTTGGGTTGGTTTCCTCATTCCTACATCTAAGGGAGGATGCAGGGCTGTCTCAGTTTGGCTCCTGCCCTCAGCCTGCAACCATGACACAGGGACACTCCCTGTCTCCATGGTGCCACTATGAAGTCCCTTCAGGAAAGGCTGTTCTTCAGTAACCACCACAAATGCCAAAGCAAAAAGGAGGAGGTGCTCTGGATGTCAGCAGGATTGCATTTCCCCAGTGAGGACAAAAAACAAGCCAGGAATCTGTATCGTGACTTAAGAGGCACCTTGCCTCTGTTTAGCTGGCCAGACTCCAGTACTCAAGGGCCNAGGATGCCTCTGAGGTGAGTCTCACTGTGAGTGCTTCATGAGCACCTCTATGGCCACCTCCACCTAGTTCTGGTGGCCCAGGAAAAAACCGAAGAAATGTGAACCATAGGCCTTCAAATAACATTTATAAGATGTTCAGTGCAAACACAGAAAACAGATGTTCAAATCTAATTCATAAGAAAATAACCCTGACCAGGAGAGAGCTATGAGAGAGGTGGAAAGTTGTAAACTTCTCTGTGTTTGAGTGTNCCCACTGAGCGAATCAGCCCAGAAAGGCTTTTAATGTGGTTTATCTGGGCGTGAGGCTGCTCAGAGGCAAGTCTGAGGAGCTAGTCTGCCCTATCCCTGATATATTTTTGCTTAATTAAGACTATAGGAGTTGGAGGCATGGCTCAGTGGGTACAGAGCTTGCTGTGGAAGTATGAGGACCTGGGACTGGCCCCAGCTCTGGGCAGGTGGAGGAGGATCTCTGCAGCCTGCTGGCCAGCTAGTCCAATCAGATTGGAAAGCTGGGGGTTCAGTGGGGTCCTTGTCTCAGAGACTGATGTAGAGAGCAATAGAGGAATGTGTGTCCAGCCCTCCTTATTACACAAGTACTTACATTAATAAAAGCTAATGTCTGCCAGCTATAGTTATCATGACTTGGTGAAGTTAACCCCCATCCTTCAGGTCATCTGCACAGATGCCTAAAGAAGTCCCCCTAGCTCAGGCAAGCAAAATCAGAAGAGAAAATGGCTCTTAAGCCCAGCTCGGAACAGATCCACCTGCAAGAACCGTGTCACAGAGAACTTGCAGGGCAGCTATTTCCCAGTAAGTAGGCAGAGCTGCTTAGTAGACATGGAGGGGCACCCATTCCAGCTCCTCACAACCCGTCCTGGAGTCACTGGGACCCAAGACTCAAATGCTGGTTGGAACTGCGTTAGGTGCTGGGGGCCACTTCACTTGGATGGAAAGTAAGGCTTTCTGCGACAGGCACTTCTAAATGTTAGGCTGCTGCTCTGGAGAAGGGCTAGCAGNACAAAGTCACATCACTGAGTGGTTCCAGGAGCCACTAGGAGCATAGTGGCTGACATTCCCTCTACCTCAGAGTTAGAACCCACTGTTGTCCACTTCATACACTGGGGGCTCCACAGCCTAGACCTAGCTTTGGGCCTGATACAGCAGACTCCAGTTTCTAACCCTTTGCTCTTTCCTATTTAAGCAAGGGCTAGGAGCTCCTGGCTGGAGCCCAGCAAGAAGGAAACCACTGACGGGGGCCTAGCCCCACTGTCGTGGCCCTCTGGCCTCTCACACAGTGGCCTCTGTGGCCCAGGCTCCTATTGCAGCACACTCCTCAGCTACTGTCTGTGTCTGTTCATACTCTGAGAAGTGTTATCTCAGGNCATAAATAGCCACCAACAGTAAGGGGAACACAAGCTGGGAAGCCCCAGTCACACAGACATGAGCCAGAAGCCACAAGTGGGGCAGAAATAGCCTATGTCCTTGGGGACTGAATCTATATTTTTAACTGCTACCCAACCATGAAAGAAAGCACACAGGCCCCTCACCTGTCATTACCTACCCTAGGCTTTTGAGTGAGGATAGAGGGGAGAGGCCTATTCAAGAGAAATGTNATGGAAGGAGCCATGTCCCTACAGAGAGAGGAAACCTCCCTGTCCAAGGCAGCTGTGATGAGAGGCCATTCCTNTAGGAAGTGACAAACCCAACAGAAGCCCCTGAGGAGGCAGGGCAGGGTGACATGTGCAAAGAATGGAAGCACCTAGAGAGAGATTTCAGTTATGTGACAGTGTCAGTCCAAGGTACACTGTAACATTTCTACATCTGAAAAGCTTCTGGCGTCTTCTCTCAAAGGCCCACTCTGGAGCACACAGAGGAGGNTGGTTAAATATTAAATGGCACTCTGAGTGTGTTAATGTGGTTTTCATCTCNATGGACCCCATCTGGCCTGGTCCCACCAGCAGCCTTAACTGGACAATGCTCAGGAGACCAGGGACCATCCACCTCCATAAGAAGCTGCAAACCCACCTGCTATTGTCCCCTAAGCTGTAGCTTGGCCAGCAGNTGGGACACAGCCTGGGCCTCCTTGGGCTGTATGCAAGTTAGCTGTGATGCTGATAGCTCTGGAGTCTGATGTGTCCCAGTTGGCCCTGTCCTTAGCGAGGAGANGTGATGGGACTGCCACCTGCCACTTCAATACACAGACCTGGCTCCTGAAAGAGGACCACAGGGTGCTTTTGTCCACAGTGGCCAGAAGGTTGTGCATTATGGCACACAACCCTCAGGTTTCTATTTCTGAAAAATAGGGCTGTTTCACAGTGGACACCTCTTCCTGCCCTGGCCCCAGAATGCTGAGGGACTAAAGGCTGTAAGGCTCAAAAGCCCCACTGGAACACTTGGGAGGAGGAGGCAGTGACCTGTGAAAAGGACAGAACTAATTGGCAACAATGTCAGCAAGAGGCAGGTGCAGAGAGAGGGATTACTAACAAATTACAACAAAAAGGAGGAAGTTCCTTGGCGTTCAGAATATTCTTTATGAACGTGCACATCTTTATCACCAGTTAGCCATGCAGTTAACTTTAGTCATACATGCAATCTCTCCCGGTGCTGTCAGAGGCAATGGCAATCAGCAACAGGACCAGGGACTCTGTTCTCCCTGCCACAGTTTCTAAAGCCTAAGTATACTTTCTTGGACTCTTCTGTTAATGTGTTAAAATTAATTACAGCAGTTTTTCTTTTTATTTATTTAAAAGACAACACAAAAATAAGATGCAAAAAGGTGTTTAACATAATTAGTCATTAGAGAAATCCATCTCTATTCAGTGAGATACTACTTCACGTTCAAGAACATGACTAATAAAAATCAGGTGTGGTGATGATCCCTTTAATCCTAGCACTCAGGAGGCAGAGGCAGGGGAATCTCTGTGAGTTCGAGGACAATGTGGTCTACAGAGTGAGTTCCAGGCCATTGGCTACACAGTGAGGAATCATAGGGGAGAACCTTCTGCTGCCACTTAGCTGAACCAGTGTAGTTCCTAACTGCTTTCTAAATACAGATAGAGACCACTGCAGAAAACCACATCTGGTCAAGATACAAATCACAGCTGATCTTGGGGTGTGCAGCCCCTACTGACACATCTACAACACAACCCCCATACCTGGGGCTCAGGAACCAAAAAGTCTGCTGTGAAATGATCTCCTCGAAATGACAGGGAACCTCACCCATGGAACCCCAACATTGTGGCTGCATAAACAAGACCATAACAATGGCAACACTGACAGACATGCTATCGTGGAAGGGGGAATCTCACAGGTCCTTACCCCTAGGCAGGAGCTACAGGCAATTAAAGACTTCTGAGAGAGGGAATCAGTTGTCAGCAGGGATGAGCCCCGAACTGGTTATCCAATTCCAAGTCATCCCTGAAAATATATACACATAAGCGACTACTTTAAGGGACTCAGCAGGTTTTTGTTGGTTTGGTGTTTATTTATTTGTGTACACACACACACACATACACACACACACACACACACACACACACACACACACACACACACA
>LZPO01117143.1:119823-141785 GCA_001675575.1 Neotoma lepida
GGAGAGAAGGTGGGGAAATGATAGGTATATTTAATTTTAAAAACTTGCAAAAGTAAAAAGATACCAAGTCCTGGCAAGAATGTGGAGTACCTGGAACCTTCTACACTGCACAGAGGGTGCAAATAAATGGTGCAGCCACCTGGAATAACAGACAAAATCATCATACATTGCAGACATGTCATTCCTATATCTATACCCAAAACTTGGAAAACATGCTCATTAAAGAAGTTACACATGAATTTCAAAGCTGCATCACTCATAAAACTGGAAACAACTGTCCATCAACTAATGCATAAAATGCAGTATACCTGTAAGATGGGATATTATTTAGCCATAAAAATCAAGTGCTAAGGAGACGGCTAAAGTGCCTGGGTAAAGTGCTTAATGTGCAAATTTGAGGACCTGAATTCAAATCCCCACAACCTACATGAAGTATAGTAGCATGCATCTGTAAACGCAGTGTGGGTGCAGCTGTAATCACCTTCAGTGCCCCCTCAGTGAGATAGGAGGTGTCTACAGGAGAATTCCCAGAAGCTTGCCAGCTGCTTGCCTGGCATACAAAGAGAACAAGAAGCCCTGTCTCAAACAAGGTAGAAATGAGAACTGACACCTGTTAATGCCCTCTGGCCTACACGTGTCCCATGGAATGCACGTGTGCCAAACTCAAACAAATGTGCACTTACACAGCATCACAGACATTTATACAAGGGTAAAAGAATAAGTGCTCATGAACATCACAATATGCATGGACTTTTGAAACACTGTGATGGAATCACAGGGGCCACGTGCTGTACATGCCGTATGATCCTCCTATATTCGAAGCCAACCACAGGCAAATCCAGGTACAGAGGACAGACTGGGAGAAATGTAAAAGTAGGGAAGAACTGGAAGTTTCCTTTCTGAGGCAATGAAAGCTTCTGGGACAGAGAGTAGTGCTGGCATCTAACCTTGTGAATACAGTAAACACAGGATTTTTCGAGAGGCATGCAACACTNGCTTCCTTCCCCACAGAGAAGAGCTAAGTGACCATGGATTCTGCATTTTGCGTTGAGTGACCATGGGAGAATGATGGAAACCAGAAGGGGAAACCAGAGGCTTTGTAAGACAGAGACATGAGATAGCAGCCTTGGCTCTACACCAGGGGCAGGGCATTTTTCCCTGCAGAGCACAGGGTGCAAGGGAGAGTCTCAGCAAAGGTTAGTGGAGGTGCAGGAATCCTAGCTCCTGGCTAGTTTCACAAACTCACAGGCTTTAGGCCTCTTGGAAGTGTAACCTAAAATCTGCCCAGGCTCCTTGCTGTGGAGAAGGACTGCACACATCTTCTCCCAGCAGACCCCGGGNTGCTGCAGTCGGGAGCTGTCAGAACACAGTCCAAGAATAGGAGGGGAACTCTGGGTGCTTGTGGGAAAACTCTGAGAACAGAAGACAAGAGTCTTGTGACCTCAGTTTCTTTAGAACATGGACTTGTTCTTAGAACGTCTTTGTGCTCCTCCTAGGTGTAGCAGCTAGGAGTGACTTTACTTCAGATCAGTTATTGCAACTGGTCATTGTTGTTTGTTTATGTGCATCTATGGACAAACATGGTTTTGCCTGGTGCGGNTTGTCCTTGTGGNTGCACACCTCACTGANNTGATTCTTCTTATCCCTCAGGGTATAAGTTGTCTGATGCTCTAAAGAAAGTTATCTACTGCATGAGACCAGTCTGCCTCAGTTTTAGGTCCTGCTCTCCCAGGTTCACGTGGCCAGCTAAGCAGTAAACAGATGTCATCTGAGAAGGGACCTAGTGTGTAAACTGTGCTACTCTAGGAGTCAGGAACCCTGGCATACTCCTAACTCTGGGACCCCATAGACCAATGGTTCTGAACCTTCCTAATNCTGTGACCATTTAATACAGTTCCTCATGTTGTGGTGATCCCCAACCATAAAATTATTTTCATTGCTACTTCATAACTGTAATTTTGCTACTTTGCTACTGTTATAGTCATGTAAATATCTATGTTTTCTAATGGCCTTAGGTGACACCTGTGAAACAGTCATTTGACCCCAAAAGGGGTCATAACCCACAGGTTG
Source organism: Neotoma lepida (assembly GCA_001675575.1). Lineage (NCBI taxonomy): Eukaryota > Metazoa > Chordata > Mammalia > Rodentia > Cricetidae > Neotoma > Neotoma lepida. The sequence continues at coordinate 121,894 of LZPO01117143.1, forward strand.
AGAACCACTGCCATAGACATTCCACTGCCCTGGCTCAGCAGGCAGCTGCCTTATGAATGAGACCTGGCCAAGCAGAGTGACTTACACCCACTGAATGTCTAAATACCAGGGGACAAGTATGATGACACAGAGGAGAAGGGAAGGTGCCACTCCCAAGAGCAGGGCACTTGAGTGTCTCACCAAGACCAGGGGTGTGGCCATGGGGTCTATAGATTCGTACCTGTGCCAGGTCTGAAGGCAGTTACTCAGACATTTCTGCCACCCCTGTCAGCCGGGTCCTATACTGGCTCCCCTCAGGAACAGGGCGGGCATGATCTAAGGAGGCCTAGAGAGAAACCTTGCCTGACAGCAGCAGCTTTCCACACTGTGTGCTACCATGGGTGTTTCAGCTGAGTTCTGGGGAGAAGAATCCTGGCTGTCACCTCGTCCTTGGCCACACAGCAAAGGGAGCCTCTGAGGGGAATTCTGCCCAGCTCAAGCTCGGTGGGACTTTCTTTTCCTTNCAGCACTGAAAGAGTTGGGGAAAGAAAAGCTCCAGCCATTGCCTTAACTCTTAAGTATACGTGGCCAGTCCCCACCAAGATCTTCCTTCTGGTGGGCATCACCTCAGCAGCTGCCATTATACCCATCTGANTGCCACTGCTGGCCACTAGGGCCTAACTGTGCACTGCTGTTGGGACTGACTGTGAGTGCTACGGTGGGTGTGCGTGTGAGTGTATGTGTATGTGTGTGTGTGTGTGCCCTCACCTTTCCCTGTCAAGTACCTGTCTAGACTCCTGCCTACTCAGAAGACAGGTGCTCTAGGCCCCTGACAACTGCTGGTTCTGCCAGTGCTACAAGCCCTTACACTAAGATCCAATACGAACAGTGTCTGAGGAAACCCCCATCACCTGATAGGGACAATAGCTTCCAAATGTAGCAGTAGCCACACAGTGAGCTCCCCCACACTGTGCTGTCTACACCACACCTGCTTGAACTGCTGCTGAATGATTTACAAGAAAAGCCTCAGTGAAAATACAGATGAACAGTTANATGAAACTAGGAAGCTCATGTATGATAGGAATGAAAAATTCATCAGAGATGGAGACTTGGAAAATGAACAGAACCCCTGGAAATGAAGAGTTCATTAAGTCAAATAAAGAATTCAGCCAACAGTNTGTAGCAGAGCAGATTAAGTGAAACAAAGAGTAACCAAGCTTCAAGACGGGTGTTGTGAAATATCTCCTACAGGAAAGGAAAAAGGAAAAAGCAGCGGCGTCCAAGCTTCCAGGGGCTCCACTAAACAACCTGGCTAAGCAGATCTGAGGAAGGAAGCAAAGGCTAAGAGAACAAAGCTGTGAGGTGAAGCAACAGCAGAGAAGGACAGGAAAGTGGCACAGGAGGCCACAGCCCGACACAGGCACGACCAGAAACTATCTTCATCACAGTGTTGTAATCAAGCTGTCAAAAGGACAGAACCAGGAAAGTACTCAGTTAAAAGCAACACTGTTAGAATTATAGCAGATTTCTTATTGGAAACCTTATAGGTCAGGATGAAGCAGAATGGAAAACTCCAAGTCCTTAAAAAAAAAAGCCAAACAAGATTATTATGCTTCTTTTATTATTATTATTGTCCTTCAAATTGAAGGACAAATAAAGACCCTNTAGGACAAGCAAAAATCAACCAACCCTATGAGAGATGCTTGAGGGAATTATGTGTTGAGAAGTAAAAGACAGCTACCATCATGATAGGTTATCATTAGCAGAGTAGATGTACATACAAAAGAGAAACAGAAAAATCAAACATTATCAATATCGCAAATAAACGTAAAGATGAACAGAGGAAAAATAAAGAATATTCATCTGCAAGAAAATCAACAGAATGGAAGGTATAAATTCATACTTTTCAATAATAATATTGAATACAAGTGAGCTAAATTCTTCAATTAATATATACAGATTGGTTGAATGAATTAAAAAACTCAAGACCCAACAAATGCTGACAACATGAAACTCACTTCACAATGAAGATCATTTAGATACTGAAAATGTAAGGATGGAAAATGATATTTCAAGCAAATGGATTAGAACAAAAAATCACAGGAAGGGACAATAAAGGTCAAAGCATAATCATTAAAGGATCATTTCATCAACAATAATCAATAGTTATAAATCAATATGCATCCAGTGTTGTGACATCCAGTTACAGAAAACAAACACTACTAGGCCTAAAATGAGAGACAAATTCCAGTGTAATAATGGAGATTTCAATTCTCCACTCCCATTGGTGGACGGATCACACAGGAGCAGCCTCAACTTCAGAGTTAAAGTATATTACAGATAAGTGGACTTAACAGAAATCCACGTAACATTTGATTCAACAGCTACAGAATACACATCCTTTCCCTTAGTATGTGAAACTTTCTTTACAACAGACAAAACGAGTCATAACAAACTCGAGGTTAGGCTGTAGGGCACTGGTAGAATGCTCACCCAGTGGGTACAAGGCCCTNGGTTCTGTCTCTAGAACTGAACAGCCCCCACCCATACTTAGGAGCTAGAGGTGTAACTAAGGGTACGGTCCAACTCTAACACCCCAAAACAAACACAAAAACCAGAAAGCAAGCTTAAAAGCTGAAATCCTATCTTCTCTATTTTCTGATCACAATGGAATGAAACCAGAAGTCAATAACAAGTCAACTTCAGAAGTTACACAAGTAGGTGGAAACTAGAGATACACTTTTGAACAAATAGTGCGTCACTGGGAAGTCAGAAAGGAGATGTAAAAAATAGTGAAAATGCAAAAGAAAACAAAAAAACCAACATTCCAAGACCTGTGATATAAGGCAAAAGCAGTATTAAGAGGGAGGTCTGCAGAAATGAGGGCAAACACTAAAAAAAAGGAAAAAAATAAAATAACTCAATGATATAGTTTGTGTGTGTGTGTGTGTGTGTGCGCGCGCGCGCACATATGTATGGGTGCACATCTGTGTTGGTATGTGATGGGGGTGTCTTTCTGGATTGTTCACCTGCTCTCTCACTTGAACCCAGAACCCAAGTTTACTATGGAGCTTGCTCCAGGAATACTCAGTCTCCACCTTCCAAACACTGAGGTGGGCTACCATGACTGTCCATGGGTGCTAGAAATCAAATTCTGATCACACACAGAGCCATCTTCCCAGCCCCCCAACCCCCAACCAGTGATATATCTTCAGGATTTAGAAAAGCAAGAACAAATCAAACCCAAAATTAGTAAATAAAGGAAATAATAAAGATCAGAACAGAAATAGTCTAAAAAGACACCAAAAAGAAACGAGTTGGTTCTTTGAGAAGATAAAATTGACAAGTCTTTAGCTAGACTAACAAGAAAAGACCTAAAGTCAAAATAAAAAAAAAAAAATCACAAAGCCATGTGGGTGGCGCACAGCTGTAAATCCCAGCACCCTGGAGGTTTAAACAGCAGGACAGCACATCTGTTGACAGCCTAAACTACACAGAAAAACCATCTCAAAAAACAAACACAGAGAAAACAAACAAACAAACATGAGAAAGGGGATATTACCACCTATACCATAGCCATACAAATTATTAGAGATTATTTTGAAAAATGGTATATTTACACATTGAAAAATACTTCATAAGTAAAAAGTATCAACGAACTATACATTTAATGAAAACAAACTTAAATTACAGTACAGCCTCTTCCTTTTTGAAGTCTTCATCTCTCTGAGTCTATATCTGGCTGCCTGTGGCCCCACCTCCCTTNGTTCTCATTCCTTGTACATACACGAGTAGAGCCTGAGAATGAGGCTCACCCAACAGCAATGACAATTATTTTCAGGGTAGTATTTGAGAATCTANATATTTCATCTATCACTGAAGGGTTCTGTCTGTCTGTCTGTCAGCTGAAAGCAGGGTCTTCTTAGGTAGCCCAGCCTGGCTGTAAACTCACTATGTCGTTCAGGCTGACTCAGAACTCTGGATCACTCTGCCTTAGTCTCTTGAGTACTGGCATTACAGGCTCATATCATCATGAATGGCTACTTAATTCCTTTATAATCAATAAACATAATATTCACTATTTCTGCTCAGGAAAATCAAAGAGTAGAAAATACAAGACAAAGTCCCCAAGGTCCTGATTCCCCTAGCAGCACACACTAAACACTGCAGGTCAGGTTTTTATTTTCATTTCATGGCCTCACGGAAGCCAGGGTTCACTTGCTCTTTTAGACAGGCTGGAAGTTTGATAAAATGCGAACGTGTCTCTACCTGTGGCTGAAGCCAGCTGTCAGCATCTTCCCCAGTGGAACTATCTTACTCGGTGCACTTGTTTTTCTTTTTTTGTTTTTTGTGGGGCAGGGTAGGTAGGAAGGACAAGGGGAAGGTTTTTTCCTTCTTCTTTCATTTCAAATGCTACGATTCATCTGCTCTTATGTGTATACACAGTGATTCTGCCCCCGAGCCGTCTACTCTTTCCACCACTGCTGAGCACTGTCATAAATATTTGTAATTCTCTGACATGCATGGAAGGCAAAGCCTCTCCTAAATGCTGGGTCCCTGTCGTTGATAGCCTCACATGAAGCAGCTCACAGAACATTCTCCAGTTTCACAGCAGAGAGCTTGGAGTATGCTCGGTGGTGTCTCATAATTAACCAAAAGCAGCCGCTTCCCCAAGCCTCACTTTGTAACCTGCCACTGCTGTTGGAGTGTATAAATATTAAATGCAAAAGGCACCATTAAAATAACATTAGGTTTTGGCTGCAGCACTGACAGCTGCACCCGCCGTCTCTGAAGTTGAGAGGAGGCAGCCCCTAGGTATTCTTTATCTTTTGGGTCCCCATCTGCCGAGCTTTCTGAATTCTGGGAATCACTCACCCACCTAGCCTTGTTAGTGAAGGTGGTTAGGGAGGCGGCCACTTGACACGATGCTCTTTCCCCAAATCTCCACACCTAGGTGCGCATGTAAAATATCATCTCCCAAGCATGCAGCAGACTGACCCCAGCTCCTGACTGAGGACCAACTCCTGAAGGGCAGGTCTGTGAGAGAAGAGGAGCAGCCTTGGAACTGCCTGTGAGGACAGGAGAGGGGCAGGTGGGCTGGAGCCAAGCTGTGGCTTCCTGGCCATGACAATGGGGAAGCTACCTGGGGAGCAACATTTGGGGTAGACACTCAGGGAAAAGCCAGACAATAGCTAGTTCTCCCAATAAGCTAAAACCAGAAGCAAAATCCCTCTGGTGACTCCCTATGCTGCACTTTGCTGGCCTTCTACCTTTGCCAAATGAAATCTTCCAGTATTCAAACTCATGGGCACTTGATACTTTGGTCATAAATATTAACTGGGATTGTGTTGTGGAGTGATGGGAGGCCTTCTGGGAATGTGCACATACCTGTTTAGCTGCTGATGAAGAAATTGCTTGGCTGTCGAGGAGGTCGAGGAGCTCAGCAAGCGCAGCAGGTGTGACAGGACTAGCAGCCCCCAGAAAAGAGAGAAAAAGTCACCATCTTATATCAGCAGGGGCCCACTGGCTACCAGGATCCAAATGTTTGCTCTTGTATATTTAAATAATCAGCCAAACCCAAGGATGAAAATAATAGGCTAACTGGGCTCTATTATTTTGTATTTTAGGAGAACAAGTTTTTGTACTAGTGTGCTTTTTAAAATTCTTTATTTTACCACCCACCAATAACAGCTGTTTGATGGCAGTTATAGCAAAAGACAACTGCTCAATGTAATTAGTTCAATAAAGGAGGTGACTACAAAATTCATGAACCACAAAGGAGCAAAAAATCCAGTAATTAAGTATTTTNGACTGAAAGATCCGCCTGAAAATTACTTCAAACAAAACAGCTAATAAAACCGCTTTCCTGTGTGTTTTTACACAAATATAAATTCCTTTCCATTGTAAGGAATTTTTCCATAAGGGAAATGCAATGTCTACCTCGTGGACCTTCTATATGCATTGTCCTTGCATATCTGTTAATTCTTAATGGCTTTCTCAATACAGACGGGCCTAGAAACTCACAATTTCTCCACTTACAGCATGTGACTTCTTGGAAATCACTGTGACAAAGTTCGGGGACAATAAACACTGCGGTGTTACTAACTCACATTCAGAGAAGAGTGGGGTATGCACTCGGACTGCTGAGAAGACAGATTCATAGACCACATCTTTACAAATACATGGTCTAGCCACTTCTAAATATACACAGTAACTAGGGTAATGAAATGACTATCTGAAGTCATCACGGGACTAGTTAAAATAGGAACTGTTTATAAATAGCACATAAGTGTGTCAGTATAAAAGGACTCGGAAGCACTTGAGCACTTGAAAACACCTTCTGTAGAAGTCTTGGTTCCTATCACTCACTATTCATTTCTTTAGAAACTTTTGGGTAACAATCAGGAACTATAGCTTATCCTCAGTGCCAATCTCCATGAACTCCAAACCAACAGTGTTCAGGATCAACACGTTCTACTTCAGGTCACTTCCGTAGGGTTGTTCATTTAGTCTAGGGAGGGCCATCATCCTTCAACTACTAATTACTCCAAAGTATGGAGAAAGGGTAATTCCAAGTGGAAATTAGGTCTGGAGACTATCTAGTATTCCTACATTCCTACTCAGAAGTCTGAGAACTATCCTGATTAAAGCCTAAGAGGCAGAGAGGCAGAACAATAATCTTTTCTAACCTCCCATCTTTACTGGCAAGAAATAAGAATCAGTTTGTTTTCAAAATGTAGGTTGCTTGGATGTTCTAAAATCCATAAACTCTGAATGTGANTTAGTAACATCACGGTGTTTATTGTCCCCGAACTTTGTCATAGTGATTTCCAAGAAGTCACATGCTGTAAGTGGAGAAATTGTGAGTTTCTAGGCCCGTCTGTATTGAGAAAGCCATTAAGAATTAACAGATATGCAAGGACAATGCATATAGAAGGCCCATGAGGTAGGCCACTATAATCACCACTTATGAAGTGTAGACCATATACTGAACCCATAATAAACACNGGGGTTGCACTAGGGTTTTGGAACATTCATAACTCAATGATTGTCATGGTCCATTTGATCTGCTGCAACAGACTACCATAGGTAGAATGGCTTACAGAAAAAAAAAATTATTCTTCACAGTTCTCAAGGCTGGAAATTGGAGATCAAAGTGCCACAGAGCCTGTATTTAGTGAGTTCCTGCTTCCTGTTCTTGGTACNTTCTTTCTGTGTCCTTACAAGAGTTAAAGGGTAAGCTAGCTCTCCAAGGCCTCTTGTAGAAAAGCACTAATCTTATTCCTCAAAGCTCCACATCCCAGACTCCATTTCCTAGGACCACAATATATGACTTTGGAACACACACAACAATTCATACCATGCTACTATGAAAGATGTGGGGTAGAGAGGGACAGAGAAAGAGTGTAAGATCACATAAGAAGGAAGTACTCTGCCTTACAGAATAATTTATCACATGACCTTAATTGATCAGTTTGCCTATAAATTTTCTCTACAGATTTCTCAACTGACCTAATAGCAGATGGGATTTCTCAGCCACAGTTTTGTTCTCACAATACATTGATACACAGTAGGCTAATAGTTCCTGTGTCTTGAGACTTGCTTGGACAATTGGCACACTACACAAACAGTTGCTCTTTGGTACCTAAGGGTCTGGTAGCCAGAACACCCTATCCCACAGATACTAAAACCTGTGGATGCTCATGTCCTTTGTACATGGTGATATAATCATTTAGAATCTACGTACTCCCTTTCCTGTGCCTTAATTTCTTGATTACCCACATAATATGATATGGATGGTATATAAACAGTTGTTACACTGTGTTGTTTAGGAAATACTAATAGGAAAAGAGTCTGTACATGTTCATTACTGTTGTAATTTCTCAAAGATATTTCCTATCTGCAGTTGGTTGAACCCCAGATATGGGAGGCTGACTGCAAATTACAGCTATGCCAGGGATAAACTTGTNAGACCATGACAAAGATCAGTAGCTGTCATACTGATCCTGAGAGACACCCTTCATCAGTTAAATAAATAAACCATCAGAATTCAGACTCAGTGGTGGCAGCAGCATAGCCTACTAATTTGCTGCTGTCAGATAATCTTGGATTCTGGACAGCTAATGTGTCTCCATGAAAGAAGAATCTGACACCTCAAGGTTAAGCTTCCTGTACTTGACTCTCGTCAATTCTGAGGCAGGGTATCTAGGAAGAGTGGAAAGGGATCTGCAAGTCTTGCAATTTCATTCAGTCCCTTACAGCTCTTTAAGGATCACAGCTCCATCTGCAGTGTGGATCCCAAGAGCAGACACCTGACGCTACGCTCCACCCCCATGAAATGGTAGCCCATCTCAACCCTACACTTACCTTAGCCCCATATCCCTCTTCTCCTCTGCAAGACTCAAAAGACTCCTGGAAGAAGATGCAGAGGCCTGGACCGCCAGGTGGCACATGCTGTTCACTGATCCTTTTGTTCTCTTATTTTCTGGGGNCCCATGTGGCACCCCACTAACTATTCTCCAGGCTCTCATCCTCAGGACATGGCCTTAGCTATTTCCTAAGGACTTCAGCTGAGAGGTGCAGTGCTTTCCAGATGCTCTCCTTTTCCCCCTGTATCTAACCACTCCTCACCTGCCCTGCACCCAGAACCTCCCCCAAATCTTCCCAGGATGCTTAGCTCCCTTGTCATGCAGCTAATTTAATCTTGTCCNTTGTACATGCTCAGACCTTCCCTACAGGGAACATCCCTCTGTGAGCACCTGTATTGGGATTACGCCCTTCCCCCTAGAGAAGCTCTTCTCTGAAAAACCACACCCTCACTAGCCACTGAGCACCCTGCTTTCCTCTCTCATGTACCCTGTACCCCGACTCCAGCTGCAGCCCTGAGAATAGCCCTTCTCCAGGGCCTCTTGGGTCTTTCCTCTTCCTGGCATCCCTCTTCTGCTCCTTGTCTGCTGTGGGCTTTGAGGTTTCAAAAGCCCATGCAAGGCCAAGTCTTGCTTAGTCTCTCTGCCTTGCAGAACAGATGTAGGCTCTCAGCTGCCACTCTAGTGCCATGCCTGCCTGCTGCCATGTTTCCCACCACGATGGTCATGGGATTACTTTGAAACTGTAAGCAAGCCTCAATTAAATGCTTTCTTTTATAAGTTGCCTTGGTCATAATGTCTCTTCCAGCATTAAACAGTGACTAAGACATAGGTACATATGCACATGTGTGCAGGTGTGATGTGTCAGCCAGGGGTCCATGTTAGGTATCTGTTGGGGAATACTGTTTTAAGCTGTGTTACTTTTGCTTATATCGCATTTGTTTAACTCNGTGAAGCTGTGTTACTGTGCCTGTGTAAAACACCTGATGGTCTAATAAAGAGCTGAATGGCCAATGGTGAGGCAGGAGAAAGGATAGGTGGGGCTGGCAGGCAGAGAGAATTAATAGAAGGAGAAATCTGGGTGAAAGGAGTAGCCAGAGAAGGAGAAAAACATGAGGAGCCAGCCACCCACCTACACAGTCAGCCATGGAGTAAGAGTGAAAGTAAGATTCTAGAAGTAAGAAAAGGAAAAATCTCAGTGGCAAAAGGTAGAAGGGATAATTTAAAATTAAGAAAAGCTGGCAAGAAATAAGCCAAGCTAAGGCCGGGCATTCATAATTAAGAATAAGCCTCCGTGTGTGATTTATTTGGGAGCTGGGTGGTGGGCCCCCCAAAAGAGCAAAAACAAACAACAACAGGTATCTTCTTCTGAAGCTCTACACCTTTTTAAAGACAAGGTCTCACTGGGATGCNGGGCTGGCTGATTTGGCTAGACTATGGGGCTCTGAGATCCTATCTCTCCCTCCTTATATAATCACTAGATTATAGGCATGGCCACTGTATTCAGCTTCTTTTACAAGCGTGCTGAAGCTCTGAACTCATGTCCCCATGTTTGTACCACATGAGCTATCTCCCCAGCCCCTCATTCTTTCCTTTTGCCATGCACCTCTTCTTTAAGTTCTGTGACACCTGGCTGTCCGACTTCCTGACATTTTTGTCCGGCTCCTTCTTTGTCCTGCTTCTATGAAAGGCNTGGGATTCATCCTCAGCCACGTCAGACCATTGTCTTTCCAAGGGCTCCTCACTGCATTCACAATCTACTCCACAGCACCACGTGACTCCAGGTCTCACCTCAAGATTGCCATGGGTGTCCTGGGTCAGGACACATTCACCCTGTGAACACCTGACTAACCAACCCCGTTGTCCTCAGCTTTCNTCTTAGCTAGTCTGCTGCCTTCTTCACCTCTCTGAGCCCTCTTTGCTGCTTCGTTGTTGTGACTGGCTTCTTTCAGAGAAGTGCCTCTGCCTGTCCTGTGGGCTGTTCTCCCCAAGTTGCCACAAGGCTGAGTCCTAACAAGTACGCAGGATGAACAAGTGAGAGCTCTTGATTTACATGTCCTAGACATCACCTGTCAGCTGGGGGTCCACATGCCTTGAATAGTGCACATCCCACCCGCCACGGTGGGCGTCTGTCCTANCAGCAGCTCAGTCCTGAGCATCCTTCCCAGACCCTCTGCCTCTTTCTCCAGCTCCTAACAAACACTGCCATCTGTTTCACCTTGCCCACGTGAGAAATTTAGAAGTGGAACATGTGAGAGAGAATGGTTCCCTTCTTGTTCTATCTCATTTCGGCCAGGCCACTGCCATCTAGCCACACGTCCCTATCAAGAGCACAGGTCATCAGAAGTCTCATGAGATGCTCCCTACTGGCCATCCTGACTACTGTCTTACTTAGCTAGAGGCTGAACTGTGCCCACCCCCAAAATATACATACTGAAGCTGTGACCATCTGATGTGATGCTATTAGGAGGTGGAAAGTTCGGGGTGTGACCAGGGTCAGCTGAAGTCATGAGGGTCGGCACCACGATGCAATTAGGAACCTTATGAGAAGAGACCAGAGAACTTTTTCTCCCTCTTTCCCCAATAGCCCACCATGTGAGGACACAGCAGCCTGATGGCCACCTGAAGTCCAGCAAGGGAACAAATCAGCTGGAACCTGAGTTTGTTTGTTTTTGTCCACCTGCAGAATTGTGGGAAATCAATGTCTATTTAAGGTACTTATCTTGGATACTTTGCTATAACTGCCCAAGCTATTAATATATGCCATATTCCTCCAGCATGAAACTGGAGTAGCCCTATGATCCAGTTTGGCCTGAAAATCTTTCAGGTGGCTCATGGTCATCTCTCCAGCCTGTCACCTACCTTTCCAGCCTGTCTACCTCAGTACCCCGGAGCCTTGGGGTTTTCTGAGCTCCCCTGGCTGGCTGCTTGTCTGATCACGGAACTTCTAGATGTTTGTACCCTACACACCACGCAGCAACCCCCAAAATCTTCAGGGCTTGGCTCTCATGAAGTTCATTTCCTGAGGATTTCCCTGGGTCCCACACAAGCCCCAGTTCTGCGCTTTACAGTGGTCCGTGCATGCCCCTAGCACAGCAAGATCAGAATGAAGAGATTGCTCTTTTCTTCTGGGTTTGGAGTGGCCACAAGTGAGCCAATTCCTCATCTTGTTCTTTCTCTAGCTACTAAGCCCTAGCACAGTACCCTAGGACAGTACCCTATTGACAGTGCACTACCAGAGATTTGAGCACAGGGTGAATTTTCAGATGGACTGGAGGATATTTTTAGAATGTGGAACACAAAGGGGATGTTTGTTGTCTTGTTAGGGGACTCTGAGGGAGAACAGGCAGAGTAAAAAATTCACACTGTCCTATTTCAGCCGCCTCTGGACACAGAGTTCATAGTATAGAAAGAAAGCAATCCCCAGCCCTCACTCACCTTTCACTGACTGCAAGATTCTGCTGCTTTAAATAGTACAGGAAGGTGTTCAGGACCCAGTTCGTCACCTTTTTTGGCTCTGCCCTAGTTTCTTTTATCACATTCTGGAAGAACTCCAGTAGGCCAACTTCATTCTGTTAAAAAAAAAAAAGACACATATGTGTGTTTGTGTGTATATACATAGTACAGACATACACAGATACACACATACATCTCCTCCCCAGACTGGAAGAAGGCCANTGGAAACCACTGCCTTCTGCCTCCATGAGACATTTACTCTTTCTCCATGAAACACCGAGCTGTCACCAGATCAGTCTATTCATTTTCAGTGAACATAAGATCCTTCCACTGCCACTCTGACTCCATATAGCATTTTCCCAAAGGAATACATGTATTTCAGAGTGCCTAAGTTCATGGACCTGAGGATAGTGAAATTCACTGTCCCCCATGCTTGCCCACCACTCAGGCCCCTGCCAGCCATAAGCCCTGGGTGGTGAAGTGGACTTGCATGGCTTGACATTGATGCCCTTTCTCTCTTCTGTCCTGTCCTCTCCTAGATGTCCTGGTGCGCACTGGCAAAGAAGGTAACAAATGGAGCATAACCACATGTATTTGTCTTCATGTTGTCCTAGGAGGTAGGCAATGGTGCTGGAATGTTCCAAACCAAGCAAGAAGATGTATACGTGTGACTCAGTGAGGCTCNCTCCACAGTGGGTAGAGGAAGCCTCTGGCTTCCAGGCCTTCTGAGACAAGCTGTTATGGTGGCCTTGCCTGTCCTAATGCTCTATGAGATATTCACCTGGGTTGGCCCAATGAGTAGACTTGTTTCATGGGCTTTACTGTTTGTCCCCCTCTGAACTGCAACATGAGTTAGGGCCACACTGATCCTGTTCATTCTGTTAAGTACAACCAAGTTGGTTCTGGGCACAGAAGAGTCTTGGTAAGAAGCAGTGGATGGCATCAGGGTATCTTGTCACCATATGCCTACTATAAATCACATGTGAACACTCATCCTTTTCCATGCCACATTCACCTTTAAGTACTAGGGATTGCCACAAGTATGCATGAGAGTAGCCAAGACACATATTAGGTTATATACTGTAACTACTCATCAACTCAGAGTGATTGAGCTATCCCTAGTATTTCTGTAAGAAAAATAAAAATAAGTTGTATTTGTAGTAGAGGCTTAAATCTCCAAATGCAGATGGTATGCTTTTAAAGGTTTAAGTTATATAAATGTACGTATGTATGTATGTATGTATGTACATGTGAGTGCAGGTGTCTATGGAGACCAGGGGTGATATGTTCCCTGGAGTTGGAGTTATAGGTGGTTGTTCCAATGTGAGTTGTGGGAAGTGACCTCAGATCTTCTGCAAGAGCACAATGCACTTTTAACCACTGAGTCATCTCTCTAGTCCCCAGATGGTATATTTTTAAGCAGCATATTTTCCTTACCCATTGAAATCCAAATTAAACATTATCCTCAAAATATTCTTCTTATGTTCACTCTGCAGCTAAACCTCCAACCTTTCCCCCTTTCTTAGAATCCTTCATTAAGGAAAAGAACATTCTAGAAAAACAAGATACTAAGAAAAAACAAGACATACTAACAAAGGTACACTCAAACTTTAGCTACTGTACAAGTTTTAATATGTGCATGGGCACACTGCTGCTAAGGTAGAAATTCCATAATAGAAAGTATCTACGTGACCTTTCAGATAAATTCTCTGGTGGCAAGCCTACTGAATAATCCTACAATCATTGCTTGCATCTCCTTTTGAGCTATCACTATTATTCTGCTCATGCTAAACTAGGACAAAGGCCACCTCAGCAGCCCAAACTTGTCTACAGATAAAGGCAATCTAGGTAACTTGAAGAGAAAGTGTTGCTTAACTCTGTTAAGTCTCCAAACTTCTCCACTGGTTCACGAGTCACTGGGGAAGAAAAAAAAAGGCTGTGAAGCTCACACTGGGGAGGCAGAATTCTTTTCGTTCTCATGCAGACAGGCTGGCCCACCAGTGGAATGAGCTGCCAGGAGGAGACCTTTCTGCTTTTCGAGGAAAGCTTTCCAAAATCCACCTAGAAATAATGCACGCAGGCTTGCAGGCTTGGCTGAGTGACTGCCATGTGATGGATACTCCTCCACACTTGGGTGGTTTTATTATTGGATGGATAGCACTGCGAGTCAGATTTCTGTTTGTCTTCTCCTGCCAGTGCTGTGATGAAGCCTCTCTGAGCTGGAACTCTACTTCACTGGGGAGACAGGGCTTCGATGCACAATTTAAAGAGGATGTGAAACTTGCAATGGCAACAGGGCGAACTACAGGGAGTGAGGCTGCAAGAGGCTGCTGCTGCTGCTGCCTAGAGAATGACTGATCAATTAGAGCTGCATGGGGACTGCCTGCTCTGCTCCTTAAAGCAGCAGTCCACTTCCCAAGGAGAACACACACACACACACACACACACACACACACACACACACACACACACACGTTTGCTGCTTTTCACAGTTTTCTTAGTCTCACAAGATTGGCAAATGCTAATGAGCTTGGCACAAATCTCTGAAGTCTCTGATGAACATGGCAGCTCAGCCATCTGGTTTTGTCAGGAAAACAGTGGACCAGTAATTTTCTTACACAAAAATCATATTGAGAGCAGTATAACAAGGCTACTGCATTAGTTCTTTAATATCTCCCCCCAAACAACAAGCCTTGATATATCCAAAATTCAGGCACACAGCAAGTCAAGTCTCCTGACTGATGTGACTCCAAGTGTTCCTTCAGAGATGGCTAAAGCAGCAAGGACCATAGATCCTATCTTATGGATAACACCAGGCAGTCATACATTCCTTGACTGCAAAGCATCTTTGCCACTCTTTAATTTCATTTCTCAAAGCATTCAATTATACACAGAGCCAATGTCAAGTCAGCTGCTTAGGCGCTAACAGGAACCCTCGATTACTGATGGATTTGCCAGCTAACCAATGCTGATGAGAGGCAGAAGAGAGGGGTAACCTTGCCCTTACTGTCTGCTCTGGGAAGAAGCCTCAGTTTGCCCTTGCCCTGGGCTCTCGAAGTAACATGCTCCTACACTGTCTCTTGTAGTCTACCATCAGTGATGGTGAAATGTTGGAAGACCATTCAGGTGAAGCAGGATGAGGGCTGATTTCTCAAATCCATGTCTTGTTCTAAGTCATATATCCTGTGATCCTGATTCTGGTCCATAAATGAGGCTGGGCTGTATTTATAGGTGGAATGAAACCCGATACAGACAGCTGCCCAGTGGTACTCAGGAAAAAAGCCCAGGAGAAACTGGCTGAGGAACAGCTAATTTTATGACAGGGAGTGTCCTTGGCTGCCTTTTGGGACCTTGAATTAGCAATTCAAGGCTGGTCAAGGGCTCTCAAGAGTATTTACTAAATATGGTATTTGTGCCTCAATTCATCACCATCAGATCCCAAGACCACCAAGGATATCTGAAACCTCAGGTAGTGCTAATCTCTATGGTTTTTCCTAAACACACATACCCACGATGCTTAATTTACAAATCTGATACAGTAAGCAACTAAGAACAACAAAACAGAACAACCATAATATATTGTGATAGAAGCTTTTTTTTTTTAACTTAAATTTTTTTTTATTTCTGGAATTTCTCACTTGCTATGTTTGGACCACAGCTGACTGTAACTCAAACCTTGAGAATACGGATTAGTCAGGATATAACTACAGCACTTGTTAGACACAGACAACAGCAATGGGCCCTGTGGGCAGCTGCCACTGCTCATGACAATAATGCAGGTGCCTTCAGGTTCATGCTTCCTGCTGTGGGGTATTTGTACACTGTGCGAAGATGTATTGCTGTGATTGGTGTAATAAAATGCTAAACAGCCAATAGCTAGGCAGGTGAGTATAGGTGGGACTTCTGGGCAGAGAGAAGTCTGGGAAGAAGAAAGGCAGAGTCAACAGACAGGATGGGCAGTACAGAGATGAGGTAACACCATGTGGCAGAACATAGATTAATATAAATGGGTTGACTGAAGTTATAAGAGGTAGTTGAGACAAGCCTCTAAGCTAAAGGCCAAAATTTCATAATGAATAGTAAGTCTCCTTGTTGTTATTTGCAGGCTGGCAGTCCAGACCAAAAGAACTATTACATTTCCTCCATGTTATTTCACTCAGTTGCAACAATCCTATGAGCACGTGATCAGGGCTTTTGCAGGTGAAGGCACTAAGGCACTTCTGTTCTTGAGGTCATCCAGCCAGACAGCGGCAGAGCTCTGCAGACTGGGCTCTCCAGAGTGAAAGATGGAGGCGGGTTTGTTGCCTTTCTGGGGACAATGTAAGCTGCATCTACAGAACAGATGTTCTCAGCACTTCCATTTTATTATGTCTGCCAGCTGCTCAAAGGCTCCTGACATTAAAGATGTCACAGATGCCCCAATCAGTTAGCTTAGAAACCAGAAGAAGAAGGCGGCAAGCTCACTATCTACCTTTGCAAAGGTATACCCAAGTCAAGTGGCATGACACACATCTGTCCCCAGATCAGGAAGGAAGACAGTAGACTCCAGAAGACAATGGGTGGCCAGAAATCCCATGTGCCTCTCTTCTGCAACACCTCCCTCCCCCTCAATTAGAGGCACTCATCAAGGCCCCGACCCTACACTATTTTTAAGGACTCCATTTTCTTTCATTAGTCTGGATACTAAGCATACTCAATTACTGCACTCTAATCCCCTACCACAGGGAAGTCAAGTGGTGGGTTTACAGCTCATAGCTGATAATGGCTGACTACTCAGAAGGCTCTACACCTACCCTACATTAGCAGCAGTGGTTTCTTCAACTGGGTAAGGCACTTTGGGGAGTTCAAAGTAGACTTTGGACCCCTGGTGACAAGGGTGTGAGGAACAGAGCTCTGAACATCTGTGCAGATGTTTACAGGGCACATAACCTGTCCATCTAGAGACTCTGTTGTACCTTCATTATACTAGGGGTTCTGGCCATTTTTACAAAGTGAGACAAACAAATTCGAATCTAACAACCTTGTACACCAACTGCTAGTATCTGGGGTGGAGATGAAGTAAAATGGGCTACAACAGCAATGCTTTTAGGCCAGAAAGTAAAAATTGCATAGTAAAATGAGGGACTGGAATGTTCAGGTGGTAGTGGCTCAGGTCTGTGATGTGAGTATGCTTGTCTCTGGGGTGACAATCTTCGGTGAAAGCTCCCGTGAGTGGCAAAGTTACTTATGCAGCCAGGTTTCTCCATGGGGAAAACAAGCGACCGGCAGTGTGAGGCTGGCCTACGAAATAGCCGAGAACCCTGAAACACTGCTCCGGCTTCAAGCATGTATGGGTCCATGGGAGCTCCGCATCAGCGCCGTGAGCCCTGGTGTGCCCTTCAGGCCTTGCGAAGGAAGACAACTAACTGTAGCTCTCCTTCTCTTTGGGGCCTCACGTTCCCTCCCCAGGGCTGCTCCCACTGGGTGTGAGAGCTTCTAAACCCTCAGCAAAACTCTCAACCATGTCACTTGTGCTGTATTCCCAGCAAAACCCAAAAGCACACATATCCTAAGCTGGACCTAGCAGCAGCTCTGTGCAGAGTGCCTTTAACTAATGTACAACTCACTTTGGCTCTTAGACATATATTTACTCTAAGACAGAATTTGTGGGAAATCAGTTTGGGAATACTCATTTCCCTTGAATAATCAAAATATAAATAATTAAGGTAATAAAAGTTGACAGCAGAGTGGCAGCAGAGACTGTGTCTGCAAGAATGGGGCCCACAAAGTGCACTACTAACAAATCAATTCTGGCTACAGTCACATTTCAACCAGTCCAACTCAAGAGAACCTGGGTCGCTCTTTGGAGCTCTGGGCTGGGGCTCAAGGGCAGCGTGGGCCACAAAGGCAGCGTGGGGCAGTATGGATATACACTGTCTCCAAGTTCTGCTTGCCTGAAACCCGAACTAAAATCTCTTATTTGTCCCCCAAAGTATATTATTCCACAAACAGGAAATCAATATCAGAACAGGATTGAGACCTAGGCCTCTGAGGGTCCCCAACTCGGCACTAGGATGTCCCCTCCTCTTCTCGTACTTTTTCCTCAATAGATGAAGGTCAAATGCTTTGGAGCCCAGAACAGCCTCCCTGGAAGTGCCTTTGTCACTTGTGTCTGAAAGGAATGAAGCCAAGCTTTTGCAGGTCTGTCTATTCTACATTACCAGAAGAAAAGTTTGGTGATTCTCTCTCCCCCCTCCCCAGCAAGGAGTAATTGTAAAGTACCCTTAAGCTGGCAAGCCTGGATGCAATTTAGAAAATGAAGACTAAAATCAATTTTAAAAATTGTGTGGAGCTGAAATATGGTGTGCTACAATGTTGACCAAATGGATTTTTCTTCAGCAGTAGCTAAACGATGACGACTTTGCACCATAAGAACCTGGACAGTCTAAAACCAGTCACTATGGCTTCAGANACAATTTCAAACTATTAGCTTTAAAGCAGTACTACATGTGGGACCTACAGAAATTTGCCATGGGGACTGTTTTATGGGCAATCCATCCAGAAAGCAAATCAGACCCTTTCTAGCTTACAAGAGACCTAAAGAATAAGCTTCAAAAACAGTTCATTTACCAATCAACCGATACTTTCTATTTCTTTGTCCTTGGGAGACATCTTAACCTTTTCTATGATGTCAGAATCAAAGGATTATTACTTTCAATGGAGAAGAACCAGGTGGAGAAAACGAAGCTGTCCAATAAGATGACAAGTCTTGAGGCTGAATACAAAGTCTGACACACACAAATGGTAGCACAGGTTACTGGTTGGAGGGTACGTGAGGGTGACGTCACATTTCCCTACAGATTCATGGAGGCCAGATTGGATTTTTATAAACTCCTGTTCTGCATGGAGTTTATATTCCTACTGAGCCATGTTTGCATGTTGCCTGATACCAACATTCTTTTCCCTGGAATCAGACTCTGGAAGTCCACTTAACTCTTTTTACAATTTTTAGATTCAATGAAGATCTTGCTATGTCTACCATCTTTGGGGTGTGAATCATGCCCTCCTCTGGGGGAGCTCTGATTGCCGTGTCAGATGTGAGAGCTTTAATTGAGTGGGACTACTCAAAGCGTGAAGAGTAACAGGCCAAGTTGAAGGCTGTACAGAGGGACAGGACACCAGCAGGTGCAGCAGCACTCACAAAACCCTGACCTAGGGC
The DNA here is from genome assembly GCA_001675575.1 of Neotoma lepida. Classification (NCBI taxonomy): domain Eukaryota; kingdom Metazoa; phylum Chordata; class Mammalia; order Rodentia; family Cricetidae; genus Neotoma; species Neotoma lepida. The sequence goes on from LZPO01117143.1 coordinate 140,893, forward strand.
TGCTGCACCTGCTGCTCCTCTACTGCAGCTCTGTGCAGGTGAGTCATCCGTCTATTGTTCACATGCACAGCCAGCTGCATGAGAGCTCACAGCAGGTCCTGACCAAGTACCTAGTCTGAACCAGGCTCAACAACACAGGGCCTCAGGAAACACCCCCACAGTTCCTACAAACCGCCCTAGGTAGGAGCACTTCTCAATGACTCAGACCAAAGGACCCACGTACNCCAGCAGAAAGTTTAAGAAACAAAATAAACGAAGATGCAGAAGATAGCTTGTGTTACTTCTGACCTAATTTTTCCACTTGGAAAATCAGCATGACTTACGCTGTTCATTTTCCATTGCAGTTGACTGATTTTCACAAAATTTAGTAGACAACATTTTATATTTATTTACAGGACAGTCTGGCATCTTCAAAACCAACAAGAATGGCTAAAAGCTTTCAATGAACATGTACTTTCTGACTGAGCTTCATAAAAACAATCCTGGGACTGTATTAAGCATTAAGTTCTAGCAAAAGTAAAAACTCAATTTCCTCCACTAATGAAACAAAGGCAATCAAAACCAGTCATTACGTAAAAACATTATTTCCACTTGACATGGCTGCACATTGTGCATGCAAGCAGGTAGCAGAGCTTAGAAACATAAAGTATGGTCCAACACGAGTATAAAAGTTCCTTAAGCAAAAAGGTTCCATGTCCTCGTGTATAACAGGAGAGCAACTGAACCTGCCTTGGGTACTGTCTGAAGCAAATATGGTAAACGGAAGAGCATGCTGTAAGCAAGCGGCCTTTAAATATGCTGCTTAGAAAATGGCTACCATCCTTTGCGTTTCCTGAATGAAACGAGACACTCTGGCTAGGAAGTGATGGTCCCATGAAAATCAGCCTAGAAGA